>JAPYYA010005702.1:0-10545 GCA_028533165.1 Leontopithecus rosalia | reverse complement strand
ATTTCATTAAGTTGGTCTTCGACCTCTGATATCCTTTCTTCTGCTTAATCAATTTGACTATTCAAACTTGTGCATATTTCACTGTTTTTGTGTTGTGTTTTTCAACTCCATTAGTTCATTTATAGTCCTCTCTATATTGTCTATTCTTAGCATTTCATCAAACCTTTTTTCAAAGTTCTTAGTTTCTTTACATTGGGTTAGAACAAGTTGTTTTAACTCCCAGAAGTTTCTTGTCATCTACCTTCTGAAGCCTACTTCAGATAATGGGACACAGTCCTTTTCCATCAGGGCTTGTTCCGTTGCTGATAAGGAACTGCAATCCCCTGTAGAGGGAGAGGGGTTCTGATTTTGGGTATTCTCAGCCTTTTTAGGCTGGTTTCTTCCCTTTATTATGAATTTCTCCATCTGTCGTCTTTACAATTACCACCTTTCTAATTAGGTTTCTGAGTGGATGCCCAGTTTATTGATTCCCAGTGCTGGAATCTGAGCAACCCACTGCACCGGCCAAAACAGCAGTGATAGGGCTGATGGTGCTCCTCTGCCTGGGAATCTTCGGTCTGGCTTCCTTCTTGAGTCTGTAACAAGTGGCTCTGCCTTCCTGGAGCTCCAAGCACTAGTCAGTAGGGGAACCAAGCCCGTCCACTCTACACGAAGAGCTGCCATGCCGAGACGCTGGCAAAACCGCTGCACCAGCCACAAGAGTCACGCTGGTGACCCGTGGGGCTCCTCCACTGGGAATCTTCTGGTCCATGAGTGACGAAAATTTGTCTGAAAGTGTGGCGTCCTCTTGTTCTCTGGGCTTTCACTGGGAGCTACAATCCCGAGCTGTCAGCGATCAGCCATCTTGGATCAATCTGTTTTACATTTTTTTACTCATTCATATACATCTTCCTTCTCCAAAATACAAAACACAATATAGGAAAAGGTTAGCTATCTGTATATTAAGTAATGTTTCTTGATGTAATTAAAATATGCCTGTGTTCTAAGACTTTATTTTAGTTACCTATTTCTCCCTCCACCTGTCTAAATCTATAAAATATTCACTGAAAACTGACCATAAGGTCCATAAAAAATAGTAAAACCCAATATATTGGCAGAGCCTGGCAATAATTTATACCCTCAGAAATAATCTATCCTTAAGCTGAACTTATAATTTATTAATGAATGATATATCTTTTGATACCTAAACTGGAAGACACCTGATGACCTAAAACAAGGTAGAGAGATCCACTCTCTTATCCATAATTTATCTCTGCTTAAAAGACTAATATGTATCACTTCACAATGGCAGTATAAATTCCTCAGCATGAAAACCACTCAGGAAGGTTCTATTGCTTTCCTTTGCCCAAAAACAATACAGGGAATCCCTGGAAATATTTGAAATCTCTGAAAGCTATATGTACAAAAGCCAAATAACAAAGGTGTATGTTCTTATTTACAATACTATTCCCAGAAAAATTAAAACATTAACGATTATGAAATCTCATTATTTTCACTCTATAGGTCCTATCTTATTTTCATCCACATAAACTAGCAAAACCTTAAAAACATGAATAGGCACTAAGACACCCAAGGAGACAGACTGCTAGAAACACAGAGTCCTGGTAGTTGTACCTGTATTCCCCTAAGTACTATCTAAATATTATTCTTCCCATGGGCTCCTATGTCTACATTGCACTTCTACAGGGCTCCACAGAAGTCCCCAATCTTCCAGGCTTCAGTCTATCAAAGCACATATTCCTGAAAGGATGACCTCAACTGACCAAGAGTAGGACCTCTCTATATCCCTGCTCCTGAAAAACAAGCAAACTGGAGTCTCCATCACCTTCCCCCAGCATGGACACACTACCAACTACCCAACTGAACTACATAATGGATTCGACAGCCAATCATGCACCTGACCCAGCCTACATGAACATGAGAAGACATCAGTGAATTGGGGAAAGAGGCAGAGGTGAGGAGACACCTGCCCTGGGCCATGAATCTATGTAGTTCAGCAATCTTTAGCCCTTTGGACTCTATGGGCTCTAAGCCACTCCTCTGTAAGGATGGAAGTAGATAATACCACATTTCTGTCTGCAGTAGACACTTCTCCCAGTGTCTCGAAATCTTTTATTAATTTTCAGTGAAAATCTTCAAGTTTGCCAGTTCATGACAAAAAAGGCAACTGTTTAGAACAGGCTTGAAACTTCTATTTTAATGTGCCTTGTAGATAATTCCCAATATCTTGTGTCCTTCAACTTTAAAATTTATCTTTATCAAACTTGTCATAAACCCCAAGATTCTGATCTCTTATTGAAGAGTCCATTCTCCTATCCAATCCAGTGTTGTTTCTCTTCAAACTTGGCCTTCCACTGCTCATTTCATTCTTATCTGCTTCCATTGGGTTCACCAGTTCATTCTATTTTTATTCTATCCATGGGTTGCACAAGACTCACTCACTCTTTCTATTATTAAAACACAAATGTGATAAAAGGGAAGGAAAAGTACTGGGCTTTAAAATGAGTTCAGATCTCATTTTTGCCGCTTCCTATTTCTAAAAAAAAGGCATCTTCATCTCTTAGAGTCTCAGGTTCTTTATCTAGAGAATCACTTGACCAGAAAGTTCAACACAGGTTGAAGTATTAAGAGATATTTTAGTTAGTTCTAAGATTCCTAAAATTTTGTAATTCCATGTGTTTTTATTCTGTCTATACAAAAACTGGGAATTTCTGGCTATAGAAAAACGTAGCCGGCAGAATTTGATAAAAGAATAGAACAAAAGAAACACCAAAAAAAAAAAAAACCAGAGAAGAAACTTTTAAAACATCAAGACAAGATTATAGAAAAGTCATGGAAAAAGAAAAGGACTAAAATTTAAAAATATATGGAAGTAGTGAAAATATGAGCCTAAAGGGAAAACCAACTTGGGATGCCAAATAATTTCTCTCTAAGACTTGCCTAAACTTGCTTTTCTAAAACTTACAGTCCTATGGCCAAAGCTAAGTAAGATCTTCCCTAAAGCATTTAATGGTAAAAATAAGAACTCATTGCCACTGAAATTGTCAAATTTATTAGGATAAACTCTTGGACTAACCACATTCTGACAATAACCTTAAACAATAACCACATTTCTAACACATCTTTAGATTTGTCGCATCTAAATTTATTTGTTAATTTATTAACTAAATTAATTTTTGTTATGTCTAAATTATCAAAAATAAATTTTGTTATGTCTCAATTTAATTAATCTAAATAGGATTCAGACCTATGCTTTGATTCAATACTGCATAGATCTCTATCAATCTATGCGGAGGAGCAGGAGAAGAGATTTGGAAGCCAGGCAGGCTAACGGTTAAACTGTGGGCTGGCTACTTTTTTAACTATGGAAACATGAGTCAACTAATCAACCTCTGTAAACTATAGTTGCCTATTTAGTGAACAGTAAGTTATAGGAGCACAGATGTTGTGATGGCTTTATGAGATGATAAATGCATAGCACATAATAGGGTTCTAGCCTAGGAAACAACACTCAACAGATATTAGTTTCTTCCATCTATATTTCCTTAGTTAAAATAATTTTTTTAATTTGTAAAATGCTACCTGGTTGAAGATTCTTCAGAACTCCCAGCATCTATTTACCAAAAGGTAAAATGCATGTAAATCAATAATAAATATATAGAATATTAAAAACATAAGAATGTACAGTGATGCATGCCTGTAATCCCAATTACTTGGGAGTCTGAGGCATATGGATCACTTGAGGACCCAGAAGTTTGAGACCAGCTTGAGAAACAGCAAGATTCTATCTTCATAACAAAATTATGCACACTTGTATGCATGCTTTAGACCATGTAATTTTGTTTTGAGTTTTTTTAATCATAGGACTGACATTTTGTTACAAAGCATTGCTTTGGGAGCATACCTGGGACCTTATTAGAATTAATATTAATTCAACCTATTGGTAGATAATTAATGCAGTAAGAGCTCTTAATTCCTTTACTTTGTATTTATTAGATGCAAAGAAAAATAAATTTATCAAAACTTGATATCTACAAGTGAACTGCAGGATACAAGTCACCCTAATCAAACCATATGAGATTAACTAAAAAAGGCATTGTTAGCAGAACAGGTGTGATGAATGAAGAGTGTCAAAGAGCATGATTTCTGGAACAAAATATGAGGGCAGTTAAAATAGACTATCCAGTAATATGTGTGGAAAAGACACCCTTGACATGTTTTTCTCTGCTATCATGCCACAGCAACAATCATCAAAAAGCAGGCTCCTGTGACCAAACATGTGGAGAGTTTGTCCTCACCAACAAACAAGCAATCGTTTCTGCAGAACACAAGCTGAACATCCTCTAATTCAATTTTCACACTCTATCTGCAGATAACATTAGATTCCACAGCTAAAAAGCTCAGTCCCATGATACCACCTCCCTACATCAGTTCTAAGAGTTCTAAGTCTGAAGCTCCAGAATTTCTGACCAACTGGCTTCAAATTGGGGTGTCCAGGACTCCCTCTTTGGGTTAAATTGAATTGTTGGAGTGGCTCAAAGTACTCAGGGAAACACATTTACCAGTTTACTATGAATGACGTTACAAACGGTACAGATGGAAAGATGCATAGTGCTAAGTCTGGCGGAGGTGGCAGGAAGATTCCTTGCCTCCCATGGCACACCACCCCCATGGAACCTCCATGTATTCAGCAATCTGGAAGCTCTCCAAGCCCAGTCTCTTTGGGTCTTTATGAAAGCTTCATTACATAGGCATCATTGATTAAACAAATCACTGGCCATTGGTAACTGACAACCTTCAGCCCTTCTCTCCTTTCCAGAGTTTGCAGAGTGAGCCAGGAGATATCAACCCTCTAATCAATAATGTCATGGTTTTTCTGGTGATTAGTCCCATCCTGAAGCAAACTAGGGGCTTCCAGCCTTCAATAATTGGCATACAAAAAGACATCACTTTGGAAATGCTAAAAGTTTTAAGAACTGTACACCAAGAAATGAGTCAAAGACCAAACATATTTTACATCTGTTGATGGTCAACTGTATTCCCAAAATACTACATTGAAAACTCCAGAAATAAACAAGTCTTAAGTTTTAATGTGCCATTCTGAGAAGCACAATGATATCTTGAACTATCCCCCTCTATCCAGCCCAGGATGTGAATCATTCTGTAGTGCATCCACACTGCATCTGCTACCCACCCATTAGTCATCAACACAGTCTCCTCCTGCACCTGGCCATCGACATCATTAAGGCTTGAAGATGCAGGATCACTCAAAGCTGCTGATCTTTTTTCTCACTTAGACTCAGTGAGTGAATAGTGCCCTAACACTACATTACAGTGCCTATGCCATTCACCTCACTTCATCTCATTACATAGGCATTGTATCACTTCACATCATCACAAGAAAAAGGGTGAGGAAAACACAGTAAATTTTAGGAGACTACATTCAAGTAACTTTTATTACAGCATATTACAATTTTATTTTTATTATTATTGTTAATTTCTTACGGTATCTAATTTATAAATTAAACTTCATCACAGATATGCATGTATAGGAAAAAACAGTGTGTGATTCAGTACTATTTGTGGTTTCAGGCATTCACTGGGGGGTTTGGAATGTATCTCCCACAGTTCAGGGGGAGCTACTGCACTTATTTTGTTGAGCACAACACAGCCTCTCTAGCTCTTCAGTTAAAACTGTTCAGTTTAGGATAAAACATGCTATTACCAGAAGCCAGCAAAAACATAGGAATCAAACCAGAAACAGGGATCCTTGCAAAGACTTTCCAGCCACCAGTGGAGAAGAGCTCAAGAGAGATCAATGTGTTACTCTGCCTAATACTCTTTGGAGAAGGTGCTGGGTGATTTACTTAGTTATAGCTATGTGCTCTGCCCTACATGTAACAAGGCGAAAATTCACCTGCCATTTTACCTCCCACAGAAAGAACCATGGAAATATCACTCCTTTAATAGCTTATTCAATCTGAACCACACCTCACGTTCAGAGAGAAGCTTAAGAAACACTGGGAAGGTGTGGCAGGCTGCCAGGCAGTACTATATGTTGTGAAAAATACATAGAAAAAACTATCAATGCCCCTTTGCTATCAGAAGGTGCCAATGCTTGCCTCCTTCCCTAGTAGGAGGAAAAAATTATTCTTCACCTCACATAAAGCTAAACTCCCTTGCCATGCCTCTTGACAGAATCTAGTTGTAGGTGAGTCATGTCATTATAATACAGACTGTTGTCTAACACATCCCTAAAGAAAGAGGATGAGTAGGGAACATAAGTATTTACCTATAGCATTTACTGTCTGATCTTATTTACAACTGAAGGTAAGTATGAGAGACTTCTGTGATTACAGTTTTATGAAGTAAAACCTTTTGAGCTTGTCCCCTCCCACTGCTAGAGAGTCTCTCTGGACCCACCTCATAGAGCAAGATGCTCCAGTTTGTGCTGGGTGGTACTGCATGGTGTCATTTTCCTCCATCCTTTTCATTATGTGGCAAATATCTATACAAAGCATGTTTTCTAAGTATGTAAAGCATATGCCATCAGATTTTACAATGATAAAGAAGCAAAAGAAAAAGAAAGGGACAAAGTATACCTTAAATGACTGCATTCAATTACCATGAAACTTTAACTTTCTTAACTATTCAAAAAGATACCCACTATATTATTCCAACTATATGACTCTTCTGAAAAAAGTAAAACTATAAACACACAGTAAACATCAGTGGTTGCCAGGAGTTGTTACAGAGAAAGGAAGAGATGTACGGGCATAGTATAGAGAAATTTTAGGGCAGTGAAACTGTTTTGTTCATAATATTAGAACAATAGATACATTTTATTACACATTTGTCCAAATTCACAAAACGTACCCATTAAGGGTGAAGCCTGATATATACTATGAACTTTGAGTAATTATAATGTATCATCAATGTAGGTGCATTACTTGTAACAAATGTACAAACCTGATGGAAAATACTAATAATGGGGAAGGCTGTGCATGTGTGGGAGGCATGGAGCACATAAGCAATCTCTCAATTGCATATAAGAGGAGATTGCATATAAGCAATCTCCTCTCAATTTTGCTGTGAATGTAAAACTGTTCTAAGAAATAAAGTTATTGATTTAAAAAAAGATATTCACAGCTGGGAATGGTGGCTCATGCTTGTAATCTAGGACTTTGAGAGGCCAAGATGGGCAGATCACAGGAGGTCAGGAGTTCAATACCAGCCTGTCCAATATGGTGACACCTCATTTCTACTAAATACAAAAATTAGCCAGGTGTGGTGGTGCACACCTGTAATCTGAGCTACTCAGGAGACTGAGGCAGAAGAATCTCTTGAACCAGGGAGATGGAGATTGCAGTGAGCTGAGATTGTGCCACTGCACTCCAGCCTGGGTGACAAAGTGAGATTCCATCTCAATTAATAATAATAATAATAAGAAGAAGAAGAATAAGAAGAAGAAGAAGAAGAAGAAGAAGAAGAAGAAGAAGAAGAAGAAGAAGAAGAAGAAGAAGAAGAAGAAGCAGCAGCAGCAGCAGCAGCAGCTATTCCAGGATCTCCAGAATAAAAATTTTTTAAAAAGATATTCACTGAACCTGTGGTTATGATATATTTAAGCAAGACACAGTGACCATAAAAATTAGAGATCACTGAAGACCAAAGTAGCAGCACGTGGGCATTATTTCTTAAATCAAAGTAAAAAAAAGTATATAAAATAAAGAAATTTAATTGCATGCTTAGGCAAGAAAATATTTTATCTTATTTAGTAATTCTAAATTTATTTAGCACAATATGAAAACTAGATTATTCATGTAATAAAAATTAAAACTTTAATTCTAATTTTAACTCAGAAATTATTGTGCTTATTTAATTTAACAATTTTACTGAAAGGTTAATGAGATAAGGAGGACAGATTATAATCACATAATAGTGCTGTGGTAACTTACATACAAATACCTGTTAGTCACCAAAAGTCAAAAAGGCAATCAGTATTGCAACTTAAGACAGATAAAACAACAGAAACTAGTACCTAGTTACCTTGTCTTATAAAATGTTATGTTATTAAAATGAAATTTTAAAACAATATCAAAAATTAAGTTGGGACCATAGGTCTTGCACAGAAAATATTTCATATAGCAGGCAAGAGACTGCCAACCTTAGAAATATCTGCAGGCAAGCCTGGCCCTTGGCTGGTGTTGAAGAAAGTAGAATTGGGAGGTTTCACCCATTCCCTGAGAAGAGTGGCTTATTGTGTCTAAAGTGTTTGTAGAAACAATGTGATTACTCTGAACAGTTGTTTTCCTTCTTCCTAGAAGAAGGAATTTGGGTCTGGAATTTGGGTACAGGTGAGGAATAGTAACCTCCACAAAAAAAACTTAGGTACTTAGTCTCCAATGAGACTCTGGTACTGGTAGACATCACTGCACATGTGTTGTCAAAACGTGTGACTGGGAGAATTAAGCAGATCCCAGGAACTCCACAGGAGAGAACTCCTGGATACTTGTGCCTGGTTTCCTCCAGATTTGACCATATGCACCTTTCCCTTTACTAATTCTGTTTGTGCCCTTTCCTTGTAATAAATTAAAGACTGGAGTATCATTATTTGCTGAGTCCTGTGAGACTTCTAGTGAACCACCAAGCCTGGGGGTGGTCTTGGGAATCCTTGAAACAATTGCACTATATAAGATTGTTATTAAGTGGATATGATATATGTGACTGTAATCAAGATAGTTATTTCATGGAAGAATTTTCCCTAATAACTTTCCCTAATTTTTTCCCTATAAAGAAACTTTCTTTTCTTTTCTTTTTTTCTTGATATTTGACTTGGAAATTTTTGTATTTCTATATCTATCCGATTGAATAAAGCCATAAACATATGAAAAAATGCTGATCATCACTGGTCATTAGAGAGATGCAAATCAAAACTACATTGAGATACCATCTCACGCCAGTTGGAATGGCAATCATTAAAAAATCTGGAGACAACAGATGCTGGAGAGGATACGGAGAAATAGGAACACTTTTACACTGCTGGTGGGAGTGTAAATCAGTTCAACCATTGTGGAAGACAGTGTGGTGATTCCTCAAGGACCTAGAAATTGAAATTCCATTTGACCCAGCAATCCCATTACTGGGTATATATCCAAAGGACTATAAATCATTCTGCTATAAGGACACATGCACATGAATGTTCATTGCAGCACGGTTCACAATAGCAAAGACCTGGAATTAGCCCAAATGCTCATCAATGATAGAGTGGACAGGGAAAATGTGGCATGTATACACCATGGAATATTATGCAGCAATCAAAAAGGATGAGTTCGTGTCCTTTGTAGGGACATGGATGAACCTGGAGAGAATCATTCTCAACAAACTGACACAAGAACAGAAAATGAAATACCACATGTTCTCACTGATAGGTGGGTGTTGAACAATGAGAACACATGGACACAGGGAGGAGAGCACTATACACTGGGGACTGTTGGGGGGAATCGGGTAGGGACAGCAGGGGGTGGGGAGTTGGGGAGAGATAGCATGAGGAGAAATGCCAGATACAAGTGAAGGGGAAGAAGGCAGCAAATCACACTGCCACGTGTGTACCTATGCAACTATCTTACATGTTCCTCACATGTACCCCAAAACCTAAAATGCAATTTAAAATATGTTAAATTTAAACAATTAATTGGCATATACACATATACATATACATATATGTACTTGATATTTACACATATTTTAAAACTGGTCTTTTAAAATCAAAACTATCTTAATCTTATGTCTTACTTTTTTATTTTGAATTGAATTTTAGTTTCTGGGGTACATGTGCAGAACATGCAAGATAGTTGTATAGGTACACACATGGCAGTGTGTTTTGCTGCCTTCTTCCCCTTCTCCCACATTTGGCATTATCTCTTCTCCAGGCTATTCCTACCCCGCTCCCCCCCCCCGCGGTCCCTCCCCTATTCCCCCCAGTAGACTCCAGAGTGTAGTAATCCCTTCCCAGTGTCCATGTGCACTCAATTTTCATCACCCGCCTATGAGCGAGAATATGCGGTATTTCATTTTCTGTTCTTGTGTCAGTTTGCTGAGAATGATGTTCTCCAGATTCATCCATGTCCCTACAAAGGACACGAACTCATCATTTTTGATTGCTGCATAATATTCCATGGTATATATGTGCCACATGTTCCCAGTCCAGTCTATCATGGATGGGCATTTGGGTTGGTTCCAGGTATTTGCTATTGTAAACGGTGCTGCAATAAACATTCGTGTGCATGTGTCCTTATAGTAAAACGATTTATAGTCCTTTGGATATATACCCAGTAATGGGATAGCTAGGTCAAATGGAATTTCGATTTATAGGTACTTGAGGAATCGCCACACTGTCTTCTGCAATGGTTGAACTAATTTACACTCCCACCAACAGTGTAAAAGTGTTCCTATTCCTCCACATCCTCTCCAGCATTTGTTGTCTCCTGAATTTTTAATGATCGCCATTCTAACTGGTGTGAGATGGTATCTCAATGTGGTTTTGAT
>JAPYYA010005701.1:0-10545 GCA_028533165.1 Leontopithecus rosalia | reverse complement strand
ATGGCATGGGGAGAAATGCCAAATATGGGTGAAGGGGCAGAAGGCAGCAAAACACACTGCCACGTGTGTACCTATGCAACTATCTTGCATGTTCTGCACATGTACCCCAAAACCTAAGATGCAATAAAAATAAAAAATAAAAAATAATAATAAAAAAAAGAAAGTGAGGTTTCAATGAGGAACCTAAGGTGGGGTGAGAGTGGCTCCCTGACTTGCCAATCTTACAAACCACGAAAACTGTCAGGGACCAGCACAGGGTGTTTAAATTAAAAACTGCCACCCTTTTAAATTAAAAAGCTCCACCTCCCAGGTTCAAGCAATCCTCCTCCCTCAGCCTCTCGAGTAGCTGGGATTACAGGCGCCTGCCACTACGCCTGGCTAATTTTTTAAAAATATTTTTAGTTGAGACGGGGTTTTACCATATTGGTCAGGCTGGTCTTGAACTCCAGACCTCAGAACTCTGCCCGCCTCGGCCTCCCAAAGTGTTGGGATTACAGGAGTGAGCCACCGTGCCTAGCCAAAAGGACTGTTTTTAAAAGCAGTGAAGAAAGCTTTATGAAAACATTCTCCACATCATTTTTCTCATTTCAGTGTGGATGAGTTTTCACAGGTTAACACCTATGTCAACAGAAGTGAAAACAGGATGGAAAGACATTAAAAAATGACCCGGGGATGCTAAGGGAGTGAAAGAAAGCAAGCCTTCAAAGATGACCCTCAGGCACTTCCATAAACGCAAGGCTAACTCTTCTTTACCTGGACAAAAGAAGAGAACCCGTGCAACCGGAAATATCCAACTATCCTCTGAAATACTCGAACCCAAGGTCCTAAAACAGACCTTCCCAACCAGACATGGCTCTGGGCAGATCCTCTGCCTATTGGCCGGCCTAACGGAATGTGGCTTGGCCTTAGTGCTGAACTAGCCCTGCCCAGCTTGTAGATTTGAGAGGTGGTTTTCTTTTATTAGCTCTTTGAATGTACAATGCAACAGGCTCCAGGGAATTTGAATAGAACATCAACTTCATGCTCTCCATTGCACTCCTCTGGCCTTAGCCTCATAGATTCATATTCATCACACAGCACATTCCTTCCTGCTCCTGCCTGACCCCTCTTTACAAAGGACTCTCCCTGGAAAAGACAAACTTCCTCAGGCTCTCCATGACCTGCCACTCTTTCAGTGATGGGATGCCCTTATTTGATGCTTATCTACTTGTTCATCTTTAATGTGGATTGCATGTTTGCCTAGACTTGCTGTTTTAGCCTTTGTGGTGTATTTTTAAATCTCTTTTTTAAGTTTCCTAAGTAGTGGGATTATTGACACATGCCTCAGAGAATCGCAGCCTCAGTCATTCTCAGCTGAGAATGCTATATTCAACCTGACATGAAATTTTCTCTCCCCGCTCCCCTTACAGATGTGACGCTCCCAACTCTTTCCTTTTCCTTGGTTATGTCTCTCAGATATTTATCTTTCCATTCCCAGAGCCACCCTAGACTTTTTAAATGGGTCTATCTGCCTCTTCCCATACTCACTGATACCAAACCAATCTTCCGAAACACCACGATTATAATACCTTTCTACTTAAACATCTTCCGTAGATGCTCAACGGAGAGAAAAATCGACTGATGTAGACTGTTACCATCCAATGTCAACAGCCTATTGATATTGTAAATTTATTCAAGTGGAAACAATTTGCAGTTCTCAAAAACTTTCCTTAAAACTTGACAACAGGAGTATTTATCATCTTTGGTGCTTCCCGATAAAATGCTTTATTTAACCAAAGATTGTGTTTTAAAAATTATCTTCTACTTTTGAGAAAACTACATATAAATCAGAGCACCGCTTTAGAGTGCATACACCAGGGCAGAGAAGCCATTCTAACTCTGGGGGTGGGCTCTTTTGAGGAGTGACGTGACCTCTGTCCCTTCCGAGGATTGTCCAGTCCAGAATTCAGCCTGACATCGAATTGGTCTGTCTCAAAGATGAGACCAGCAGGTTGTTAAAAGTACATTGGTGGCAATGCCCTCCCCACACCTGTCTTTTCACCTACAGAAGCCAGAATGAGAGTCAGTGAAATGCAACTGCTTTCTCTGGTCAAATCGAAGCCTGTTCTGAGCAGGCAAGACAGTAGCAGAAGCTAGCCTTCATTCTGAAGGCTTCCAGATGGGATAAATGTTCAAGTTTCCTTATGAGTGGCCCTTCCTCGGCATCCTCCTCAGGGCCAACCCAGAACTAGCCTGCACGGAGAGCTGCTTAGTGGGGTGCATGGGTTTGCTTTCAGACTTGAATCCCAGTAAGAACTCCCATGAAAGACTTAATTAACCCATCTTTCTCCCACTCTTGCTTGCACTCTCTAATGTATATGTGTGTGATGTGTATATATGGCATAGACAGTATATATACATCTTTATATAACACACACACACATTATACAGAGGGACAATCTTTTCTTCCATCTGACACAGTTTAGGCTCAAATTTCCTTCCATAGTTTAACAGCCAACAACAACAAAAACAAAGAAATCCCCTCCAGCTTGTCTTCAGTGACCACGATGCTTTTCCCACAATGCTAATTTCTAACAGCCTCTTACCTGTTGTTGAGGTAAGGTGGAACAAAATTACTAACCCTGTCACGATTACGCACGTAGACATAAATCACTCCTTAATCCTCATTGCTGAGGTGGGACACGTGCACAAACAGCGAACGTCGAATGTGGGCTGATGCGGAATCTTAACGGCAATAATGTGACTTGTAACAGCAACATCCAAAGAGTTCACATTTAAGTCTTCTGGGAAGGACCCTGCGGTTTATGTATTTTAACAATTATCTCATCGACACATCATAATTTGTAGCAAGGTAGTAAGAAATCCTCAAAAATCAGGTTCTGGATAGAAAATGCTTCCATTACCAAGGGAAGTACAGCAGACAGCCTATTCCCACACCATGACACCAGCTGATACTCCATTGACTGCCTCCTACATATTATCAAAAATGACAGGGAAAATGCAAAAGAAGAAAGACAAAATTTATTTTACGTGAGTCTGGTCTCAGTGCTAAGGGGATCTTGATGAGAAAGGGGTGAGAATTGGGTGGGGTGGGGGTGGGTAACCCCAATGTGAATTTCTCTGTTGCTGCTGCATTTAATTAGGAGGTCTTGCTGATGGGGCAAATTCTGACCCGTGCCTTGCTCCATAAAACCAGAAAGGGTAGCCGTGTGCAGTCAAGCTGTTATTCCTTTTTTTTTTTCAAACACCGACAACATGAGTTCAGAGGCATGTAGACAAGGGCAGAGCCTTCCCCACTCTCTGGTCCAGCCCTTTTGAACACTGAGCATCGTGATAGATGGTCACAGAAATGACATTTTCTTCAAGGATCAAATTCAAAAATAGTGACCCAATGCCTCTTTCCTTTCACAGTCATTACCACATCACGGAGAACTGACAAAGTGATAATATCCAGCTCTGAAATTCACAGGCCTTGAGACAAAGGCATGCAAGCCAGGGCATTCCAGAATCAGTTCCCTTAGGGATTCGAAAGATTCCAGGTTAGCCATGACTAAGAGAAGAATCATATTTAAGCCAGTCTCTTTGTTTGTTTGTTTTCTTTTTTAAATTGTTTATTGAGTAAGGAAGGCTGACCTGGGTGGGATGTGACTTATTTAGCTATCTGGTCTTGAAACAGAGACCTGCTAGACAGCTGATGGCAAGGAAAACTTTTGCTCCAAAGAAACTGTAAAGCAGAACTGTGCGTGCCCTCATCCTCCTGGATTTATTCCATGGATCTGGAAGTGCTCAGAGGACAAACTCCTCCCCCTCTCTTTTGTTCTTGTATCCTGGTGCTGTTCAGCTGTACACAGATCCACACCCTGGCAGTGAGCAGGGACAGGCAGGTCTGTGAGAGGCTTCTAGTAAGTGGGAAAGATTTTTTAAAAGTAGGTGGCCCATTTGGAAAGAGAAAATTCTATTTATTACTATAAATTGCTGTTTCTACCACCAACACAACACTTACGATACTAGGTTTGACAGAATGCAATATGCATAGAGAGCTGTTTTAGCAGAGGAAGCTTGGTTACTTTTGTTAAGTGTTGTTTCTTTTGGAATAAACCTTGACAGGGGCCTACGAGAAGTTGGAAAGAAATGGTAGAATCACATATTTTCTTTTGAATACGAAGCAATTTTTAATTACTAAGGAGCCTTTCACATTACAGGTGAGGGTAAGAAAATCCGGAGAGGTGCTCTCAGTTTCTCACAGTCACGCAGTTAGGGGTAAGCGACACCATCAGGACCGGAACCCAGGTTTTTAGTCTCATCTCATGAGTGCCAGTGACTTGGAAAATGGAGACGCGGAAGGAGGAAGAGGAAGGAAGCACAATAGCAGCAGTAGACAGAATCAGAGTCTAGATGACAGAATTCGGAGACTAACGTTACCTACTCACAATTCAGACAGAAAATGAACATCGTGCCAAGTGCAAGAAGGAAGGGGAGGCAGAGGAATGGCCAAATTTGGGCAGTTAGGGAGCAAAAGGGAACAAAGAAAGAAGATCAAATACAGGAAGTGATGGAAAATACACGAGAAGACACAGATTGACAGATTTCAGATTTCAAAGACAGATTTCAGGGATAGAGCACCCAGTAGCAGAAAGTGGATCCTTAAGTATTAGCACAGCTGTTTTCTTTCATTATGAAGCCCCAGGAAACTCCAGTCTGTAAACTCACATATCTGCACCTTTTTATCCACTTGCAACCAGATCTTCTACATTCCCTTTCAGTATGATCCGATTCACACTCACAGCTTCGGCTCTCTCAATAGCCCTCAATGTCCATTTTGGAACTGTCCTCTCCTAAGTTCCAATCAGACATTTTTTCATCACAGGCCAGACTGTGCCATGGTACTCTCAAAGTCATGATTTACAAATCTGAAGGGCATCTTTTGTCCATCAACCTACAATTCTTCCCTGTATCTCGGTATCCACTAGTCACCTAAGTTGGGTAAACAGAAACTCATGCTTGATCCTCTTTTGCCCTTACCTCTTAACCTTCAGACAGAAAGTTACATTTCATTTCCTAATGACTGACCTATCTCTACTGCCTCCTAACTTTCCTTTCTGAAGCTACTTTTCTACCTTAAATCTACCCTAACATTATCACCAGACGTTGCTGTCCCTGTCATAGTCCTTGAATAGAGACCCGCCTACCCCGGAGGCAAGATCACTGGAATCCAATTCTTTCTCCCTCGAGGTGCAAGCTCTAGCTGTGCAGAGCCACCATCTCCCTCCCTGCTGTCATCTCCCTCTTCCCCACACACATTCAATGCTCCTGTCACTCAGAGCTGTATGTCCTTTCCAAAACCCGCCATGTTCTGCTCCTGAGAAAATGCTTTTCTCTGGCCTAGAAGTCTCTTTCTCTCTCTTCTGGGTAGCCTTTATTTACAACTTCCAACACTGATCTTAAAAATTACCTCCCTTGGGAAGTTTTTCTCGCCTCATCCCTATCCCCAGTTCTCAACTGGATTTAGATGGTACTCCCCTGTAACCTCCACAGTCTGTCCAACAACTATCACGCACTTACATTCTTATCGTTGTTGACTTGTCTTTCTCTCGCAGTGGACTCTGAGCTCCTAGAAAGCAGGGAATGTGTCATTCAGCTCTGCATTCTCCAGCGCCTAAGGCCAGAACCTGGCACATAACAAATTCTTATTGAATGAATGAGTGCATGAGTGAATAAATGAATGCCAGGAAATCAGGAGATAAACAGGAAAAGCTTGATGATCAAACGGCACAGAAAACGTCCCACCTTACGAAAGCCTAAGAGTTTGGAAATCATGTAACAATTTGCCAATCTGTTTGCCTTTGCAACGTAGCATGGAAAAGACTTTCATTTTCTTTTAGCTGGCATAGCTGCTTTTGGAAACAGCGCCTCTCAGAGGCTGGTTTGGCCTGGACCAGTCCCATATGGGACTAACTATGCCTGTGGTTAATCGCTGTGTTAAGGAGAATGAGGTACTCTTTAAAAATTAAGTTAAAAAACTAGAAATCCTTATTAAATTAGTAAGGGATAAACGAACTATCTTTAATTGGATATGCATACACAGATAAGAACATGAAGACAGACAGCTGGGCATAACCTTTCTCACTAGCTCTAAATTATAAATAACCACTGCGTAAACCCATTCTGACTTCCTTTAGAGTTTAGAGGTTTGAGGTTTAGTCATCCTGAATACTTTTTGGCTTCTCTAGGAATTGTCTGATGCATTTAGATACCCAGCCATTGTGCTCCTCCAGATGATAACATTCCTGTAACCTTTCTTTGTTACTCTAATGCTAACTGATCTAGCTTAAAAACGTCATCCTCTGTAAGTGAGTACTTTCTTCTCATTTCGGGGAAGGCTCATGCTTACCTTTCTTAGAACTTGCTTCCATCTTTTCTTTTCTAGAGTGTGAAACAGAATGAGGTCTTTCTTCTAGCTGACGCTTGACTTACATTCATTAAATGCTTATCAATTAACTACTTTAAAATACACTATAAGTTTTTCAGCCTTTGCTTTTTATACACTGTTTTTTATTGAAAAGCCCAGTCATGGGAAAATCTTAATTTATATCAGACCTATACTCTTAAAATACACTTAAAGAGAACAAAAAGTAGTTTTTAGAAAGTGCTACAAAGGGGTATTTCTTTACATCAGTATTTTTGAGAAGCTGTGGGGGTCTCACCTGAAGAATCACAGATTCACCAAACGCTGGGATGAACTTGAAGTGTAGGAAATCTGTTTTAAGGTGTGTCAGTACACGTGTTTATGAGATGTGGGTGGTAATGATGGGGGGTGTTGCTAAGTGAGGAGTTTAGTGACTTGAAGCATGTGCATGGTATATCCCCAACCATCCTATCTCCTTCACAGACTGCCTTCCACAACCCGGGTAGAGCGCCAGAGAGAAGTGCCGTGTCCACGCTGGTTCTGCATTTGCAGCCTCAAGATATTCTGACACCACTCTAGGATCCTGGAACATATGCCAGGGGCTTTCTCTGTGTTGAACACCTTCCTGGGGAGGCTGCAGAGTTACGGAAGCCACGAGTGAGAGCTGCTGGCATTGCTTTTATTTTGATATCAGAGGAATAAGCCAGAGATGCTGGAAGGTCTCTAGAAAACACTCAATTGTCAACCTTCAGTTCTGTGACTGTAAAAACTGAAAAGTTCTCTTGCACTGATCATCCATGTGTAGACTTCTTGCTTTATGATCAGACAGTCATTTTGAATGGCTGGTGTACATAGCTTCGTCTTAGGGTAAATCATCTGATAATCACCGTGTAAGGGAAGCTGATGATGCACACAGATAGGAAGCCATAAAATCAGGTGTCTAATCTAGACAGTTGCATAATGAGTTTAAAGAGGAAACAGGACATTTGTGGAAGCCGTATTTACTCTTGAACCATTGTGGAACAAGTCAGCACATCCAGAGCATCGATTTGCCAAATGGAACACCCTGAAAGAGTTAATTCAAACCTGCACCTATCAATACACTGCAAGGACACAGCTGATGAACTGAGAAAAATCTGACTCATCTGTTTTTATTTTTTGTCCAGTTTTTTGAGTAATCTGAATAACATACTATTTCCCCACTTCCTTCTCTCCTTTGAAACCTGGGCAGAACTAATTTCTTAAAAAAACTGGACTGCAGAAGGGAATTGGAATAGATCAAATATTAATAAAAGTTTTGAGTCAATAGTGTTCAGGTTAATGCTTGAAATGTACAGCAGCCACTTTAGAAAACTGCCTATGCATTCTTTTACTGATGTCCCTGGAAATATGCATTTTGGTTAACAATTTAAAGCAAACTTATTAAGCAATTAAACAAAACAGCAAAAATAGCAATCTACCATTTGATTCTATTAAATCAAATACTTAGAATTCTATCAGAAATAGGATTTTCCCATGTTTTAAAGTGATCTGTTGATAAAATCTCTCACAAGTCATTCTTAATTTCCTAAATGTTTTCTTCCATGAAGAAAGAAAAAGGATGAGGAAAATAAAGCAGGTGGCTGAGCATC
Organism: Leontopithecus rosalia; assembly: GCA_028533165.1. NCBI lineage: Eukaryota > Metazoa > Chordata > Mammalia > Primates > Cebidae > Leontopithecus > Leontopithecus rosalia. The sequence continues at coordinate 2,508 of JAPYYA010005701.1, read as the reverse complement.
ATTTTAAGATGTATATGTGTATGGGTGTGTATGTGCAAATATATGTACATGTGTGTATGTATATATACCTATAAAGGGAGCTGCTCAGTTTTTAATGCAGCTTTTGGCAGAAATAACCATGATGCATGGTTTCAGTGTTTAGTTTTTAGGGTTTAATGGCAGGTGCCTATCAAAGGAAAGGACATCCTCTCAGTTTGGTCCTGTGGAAGATACCTCTATAGTTCTTCTTCTTCTTCTTCTTCTTTTTTTTTTTCAGATGGAGTCTCACTCTTTTCACCCAGGCTGGAGTGCAGTGGTGTGATCAGCTTACTGCAACCTCCACCTCCCAGGTTGAAGCGATTCTCATGCCTCAGCCTCCTGAGTAGCTGTGCCACCATGTCCAGCTGATTTTTGCATTTCTAGTAGAGACAGGGTTTTACCATGTTGGCCAGGCTGGTCTGGAACTCCTGACCTCAGGTGATCCACCCGCCTTGGCCTGGCAAAGTGCTGGGATTACAGGTGTGAGCCACGGCGCCCAGCTGATACCTCTATAATTTTTCTAATATTAGAAGCTATTACAACGGTCACTCCTATAAGAACACAGCATGGCGCTGCAGCCAGGCTGTTTAAACAGGATTCATTGTCAACAAGAATGGCCATATCTTTTCTAATTTGGAATAATTATCATTATATTTTCCTGCGTTATTTGTGCTTTTGGTATGCAATTTTGAACTTGAAATAGGCTTAGGTGTAACACACACACTGTTTACACTGCTGGGCTTTCCTCTTCGGAGATCCCTTCTCTGAGGCACTGCTAGAGCCTGAGAAGAGAGGTCCATGGGAGTTGTGGGTTTGCCATGAGCACTGAATTAAGTTCCTTATAAAGAAGTGCTTCAGAAGCTCATTCTGAAACTGTTAAGCTTGAATGAAGGACAGTAAAGCACCCTAGTGAGAAGCCGGAGACTCATATATACCTACATCAATGTGTAAAAGCTGAAACTCATTAATTTGCTCTGTGATTCTGAATATAGCTCACAAAAGATCACAGAGTCAGCTCCACAAATACAGAGCTCCAAATATTCAAATTCCCAAGGTTAAAAAAAAATGTCACTAGCCTGCTGGTGTGCATGTACATATCAGCCAGAATTCATAGTTTCTTCATGTTGTCTCCTTCAACCAGACAGAAGAGCCTCTAGATATGCCCAAATGGTTTGTATTTCACGTGTGTAAGCAAGCAGAGAACTGTGAAATGCCATTTACTATTAAATAACTTATTCTATTCCCCAATTCAGTACGCTGGATTTCCTTTCTTTTGTGCATTCAAGTGTAAGAACCATGGTTTCTTTTGGGGTATAAACTTTTAAAATAATAAATATTTAGCAGGTGAGAGGTTTTTTTTTTGAGACGGAGTTTCGCTCTTGTTGCCTAGGCTGAAGTGCAATGGTGCGATCTCAGCTTGCAGGTGAGATCTTCTTAGCATCCTTAGAATTACTTTGGCTAAGGAATGATCTGTGTGGCCATTGTTTTTAAGAGGTGTGAAGAGCAGCAGGGAGCAGTCCCTAACACTAAGTGAAGAGAGAAACTGGGCTTATCACAGTGTCTTCACACAAGGGGACTCCGTTAGCTAGCTGGGGTCCTTTCTACAGCCCAGCAAGTCAATGGAAGAGAAGGTCAGGGCCAAGATGGTTTATTCAGTCAGTAATCAATAATTATTTAGCTCACGAAGCATATTAGTCTAAGTCAGTGATTTCAAAGCTGAGTTACAAACCATCTGACACCCAGTGTAGTCCTCCCGCCATACAACCCAGTAGCATGCCTAACAATATTGGCCACTCCTCTAATGAATCACAATAGGACATAATAATTACAAGTAACACAGAGAGAAACTGCTGCCAAGAAGCAGATGATATCTCTAGTTTTCAAAATGACAGTTATCGAGGAACGATCCAAGATGGCCGATCGCTAACATCTCAGGATTGCAGCTCACAGGGAAAGCGCACAGAACTAGAGGATGCCACGCTTTCAGACAAATTCTGGTTGCTCAGGAGCAGAAGATTCCCAGTGGAGGAGACACGCAGGTCGCCAGTGTGACCCTTGTGGCCGGCGCAGCGGTTTCCCCAGCACCGCGGCGCAGCAGTTTTGATGGCACCTCGGCACAGCAGCTCTCGGTGCAGAGTGAACGGGACTGGTTCCCCTTCTGACCGAGGCTTGGAGCTCTGGGAAGGCAGAGTCACCTATTATGGACACAAGAAGGAAGCCAGACAGGAGAATCCTGGGGAGAAAAACACCATCAGTCTGAACGCCGCTGTTCTGGCCCTGGGAACTAACAACGTGGACGTCCACTCAAGAGACCTAATCTGAAAGCCAGTAATTTCAAAGACGACAGGAGGATAAATTTACAATGATGGGAAGAAACCAGCGTAAAAAGGCTGAGAATACTCAAAATCAGAACGCCTTTCTCTCTAAAGATGATCACAGTTCCTCATCAACAATGGAACAAGGCTTGATGGAGAACGAGCGCATCCCAAT
>JAPYYA010005700.1:0-10547 GCA_028533165.1 Leontopithecus rosalia | reverse complement strand
AGCTGTTTGAGGAGACGATCTGTACTTTATAGGAGCTCAAGTGCTGTTCTGTGAGCTCCGTTGTTCATTCAGTGTTGCTAGGCAAGTACATTTAAGTCTGTTGTGGCAGAACTCATGAAACCGGTTTTTTTCCTCAGATGCTCTTTCTCTGGGAGTTAGGGTTTTATTTGTGAGTATCTGTTGTGCTGTCCTTCCCAGCTAGGAGGCAGTCTAGTCACTATTTGGCTGCCGAGGCTCCGCCCTGCTGGCGTGAGGTTCGCCCTTTTGCTGTGGGCTCCGTCCTGCTGTTTTGGGCTCCACTCTACTAACGTAGGCTCCGCCCTGCTGACGTGGGCTCTGCCCCGTAGGTGGAGTCTCTCTGTTATTGTGGGTTGCCTTGGCAACGGCTGACTGCGTCAGCAGTGGGCGGGTACCTCAGTAGGAGCGGAAACTCTCGGCAATGGCAGACACCCTTCCCCCACCGAGCTGCACAGTTATGTGTTCTGCTCTTCCCGCAGTGGAACTCTCAACCCCTGGCACTCCGAATCGACTTATTGCTTGTCCCTGTGGCGGTGGGACCCGTCGAGCCTGATCACTTGGCTCCCTGCCTCCGAGCCTTTTGCTTTTTTTTTCTTTTTAAGTTGTAGGGTTGACTCTCTCCCAGGTGCCTCAGTCGCTGGCCGAAAGGGCACCGGGATCTGTGTGATTTCCCATGCAGCCACCCGCTGCACTGGTTCACTATTCACCTCCCAGAAATCTCCTGGTCTAGTTCACCGTCCAAAACCCGTTCAATCAGATGAACATAGCAATCTGCCCTCCCAAGTCTCAAATTGTTGGTTTAACAGGGCGCCCAGACCCGTGTGTTTTGTGCGCCGGCCGCTGCGGCGGCGCTGGCTGCCTGGCCGCACCAGCGGAGAGCGCTGCGCTTGAGTCCTGCGTGCCTTTTACACCTGGGCTTTTCCCCGCTCTGTGGGCTATAAGGATCCATCTGAAAATGCGGTGTTTGCTTACCCTCTGCGTCTTGACTGAGATCTGCAGTGGTGAGTTGCTTCTAGAGCACCATCTTCCTCCCCCCTTCTTTTTTTTTTTTTTTGAGACAGTCTTACTCTGTTGCCCAGGCTGTAGTCCAGAGGCACAATCTCAACTCACTGCAGCCTCCACCTCCCAGGTTCTAATAATTCTCCTGCTTCAGCCTCCCAAGTAGCTGGGATTACAGGCACCCAGAACCATGCCCAGTTAATTTTTGTTATTTTTAGTAGAGATGGGGTTTCGCCATGTTGGCCAGGTTGGTCTTGAACTCCTGACCTCAAGTGATCTGCCTGCCTTGGCCTCCCAATATGTTGGAATTACAGGCATGAGCCACCATTCCTGGCCGTGCATCGCTTTTCATGAAAACCCACTGACTGCTTTCCTCACCCTGCCTCTTGCCTCTCAGATAACACTTTTGTACAGTCTATTATATTCCTGCCTGCTTCCCACCTCTGTCCACCTTATGGCCTCCAGGAAGGAATCCTGGCTTTGGATCGAGGAGTCAAAGGCCCAGTACAGCATCTGTGACATCAACACATGATGGAGGTCCAAAGTGTACTTGTGTTGAGGTTTTTTTTTTTTTTGACAGCTGGGGCAGGGCAGAACCACTTGTCAAGATCCAGAAAGGGGGTGGAAAGAGAAGGTAGCCACCTCCCAGAGAGCGAGGAGGGACAGTGGAGCTTGGTGGCCATGCAGAAAGAACATGGGAGGTGGAGCCAGACAGGTGTGCATTCAAATTCCATCTCTGTCACTCACTAGCAGTGTAACCCTGACAAGTCATTTAACTTCATAGAGGAGTATCTGGCTTCATCTGGAAAACAGGGACAACAGCATATAATGTGCCTGGTATAGCAGGTACCCAGTGGTTCCCCATTCCTCTCTCCTTCCCTCCTTGTAATGCAAATATTACTCATTTGGGTGGACACGTACACTGAAGGCCTGAGAGAGCAGCTACATCTGAGGTCATCTGGGAGTTGAAGAGAATGTGGGGAAGTTCATAGGGCACATTGTTACCACTGGGTACGGCAGTCTCTGCAGTGGTGCTGGGCAGAAATGGGGCCTGATGGCCAGGCCTTCAGTGTAGGTGTTATGAAGCCTTTGAAAGAGTCCCGGCAGCTAGTGGGATGGGAAAGCTGAGATAGGGTAGCAGGTAAGCAGGCAGAGGGCGCAGCCCTGCTAGAGCTGTGAGGAGTCCCAGCGGCTGCAGGAGAGGCCTGGGGCCTCCTCTGCCAGCAACGCTCTTCTCTCCAACTGTTCTCATACCAGTGGGCCCCAAAACCTAAGGGCCTCACCACCCTACCAACTGTAGGCCAGAAATCTCAGGCATCCCTGATTTTCTCTTACATTTCCAAACCATTAGCAAGACCTGTCAGTTCTGCCCCACAACAGAGTGCAAATACATTCTTTCTCATCCTCGCTGACTCGCCGGGGTCTCAGCACCTCATCTCTCACGGGACAACCTCCAGGGCCTCTGACTGCTCTCTGCTTCCATTCTGCACATGTCCCTCTAAGCCATTCTCCACTGGCAGCCAGAGCTGCCCCTGTAACTGATGAAATGAGTGCAGCTCCTCTCCTGCTTGTAAGCACATCTGAATATCCTCTGCACTGGAATAAAATCAGACTCCTTAGGGTGTTCTCAGGGCCCTGAGCAGCTGGCTCCCCTCAACCCTGCCCCTCCACCCTTCCCGCAGTCCACTGTGCTTTGCTCCCTGTGCTTCAGCCCCACTGACCTCCTTTCTGTTCTGGGGCAAGTCCAGATCTGTCCAGCTTTGAGGCTTTGCTATTCTATTCTTTGCTCCTGACTAGCCTATTTGAAAGTAAGTATCACTTCTACTTTCCCTGAATAATATCCTGCTTATTCCCTTCTTTGCACTCACCCCACCTATGATGATTTTGTTTTGTTTCTTGACTGTCTGCCACAAATGAATTAGAAGCCCCCACGGGACAGAACTGTTTCTTTTGCTCACTTTCATATCATCATTGCCTAGCACACTGCCTGGGACTTAGTAGGTGATGGATGAATTCTGTGCTTCCTGCTTGGGCTGGAAGCCATTCCTAGGCTGTTTAACTGATCTAAGACGGCACAGTGGTAGATGTGAGGCCGGAAAACAGGGCCAATTAGAGCGGAGGGGATGGTGGGAAGGAACATGGACAGCAGCGAAGTTGAGAAGCCAGATTCCCTCAGCCTTATGGTATCTAGCAGCCAGGGTTCCCTGGGAGAAGGCCCTTGTATAGACCCGTATCTGCCAGGATTGGGTGCGGTCCTCTCACTCAACTGCTCATCATATGCTGACGGGGAAGTTGGATCAGCCAGCAAGGACCAACTACAAAATGAAACATTTGGGGAAAAGATGTGTGCTTCCTACAAGCTGTATGTGAGATGCTCCTGCTGTTTGCAATCCCCTCTGGCTACAGAAGTGGAGTCCACAGTGAGGCTGTCTGAATGCTTGAGCTTTTATCCCAGGGAGAAACATCCTGGCTGCTCTGGTTCCTCATCTTCTCTCCCTAGTGATCTCTGAACAGAATAATTGAGTATGTTATGATGATGCCCAGAACATGGAGGGAATTGAAAACATTAAAAAAGCTTTGCAAGTGAGCCTTGGATTTCTTTTTGTTCCAAACTTCTGTCCTGATGGTTGCACAAGATATACTGACTTATAAAACCATGTTTGGAAACTAAATACTATCTGCTTTGGTAGACACAGATAACCCCTTACAAACATCTTCCCAGCTTTACTTATTTACGCCACATGTTATCATGTGTGCAAATAACAAGTCAAGCCTCTTCTGAGTAGGGGTTGCAGCTGCAGAGAGTGCTTGTGTAACATTTGGAGCCTGCCAGGTAACAGGGAAATGTGAAAGCCAAAGCAATGTTCTGACTGCACGGCTTTTAAAAGACTTTTAACATGCAAGAGAGATTTAGTTTAGTCATGAGGAAAAGTGATTTCTTTGCAAGCCTTGATTCTGGGTCTTCAGAGAGCATGGAACAGCCATTGCCAGCCTTTCACTGAGACCTTTGTTTCAATTTCACAAACAAGGTTACTAATTAAGGCCTAATGGTGAAATTCAATGCCTCTTTGTGTCCTGGCAAGAGAAAATCAGAGTCAAGGAAGCAGGAATTCTCTGCTTATATCAATTCTCTTCAAGGAATCAAAGCAAGGACGCGGAGGAATTTCAGTTTCAAGATTGCTTTGCTAGTCTCGACCAAAGCCTCCCCAGGATTATCTGCATGAATCATCCTTTGTTGCTCAGATACAAGGGCAGTGTTGGAACTCTTAGAATAAATTAATAATTCTAAATTAATTAGAATAAATTAGTTCCTTCTAGGAACTAACATATGGATGACACTTCAAACATTATATTTTGAGCCAGATGCCCACTCACACATCACCCTTATAGGGAGGAAGACCGAGGAAGACCTTTGAAAACCTCCAGTGGTCACCCGACTGTACCGGAGGGAGGGAGACCAATCCCTCCCCTTCCTCTTGGCTCCGTTTCCTAAGATTTATCCTCTCAGACTCTGACTTGAACACCTATCAGTGGATAGACAATTTAAGGAAAGGAAAAGATCAAGGTATTTGGGTCAATCCCAGAAAGGAATGTACTTCCTGTTAGCTTAGGAAGACCATGTCTGGTCTTATGTTTAGGCCCATACTTCCTGGAAAGAATCTGAGCAGAGCTTCTTTGACTTTGGTGAGTTCTACAGTAAACCTCTAGAGTGACAGCATTGCCTCTCTCTAGTTAGAAAGTGGATTTGAGGGTGTGACAGTAGGTAAGATAGCCCAAAGGATGTATGCTGGTGTTGCCTGCTGCATGCAAGGACCAAGAAGCACTGGTGCAGTTCCTTGAAGAGCCATTATCCATTCTCAGAGGGATACTAACAGGACAACCTGAAATCTAGTAAGGGAGCAAAATTTACATGATCAGATTTAATGTTGGGTCTTTACAAGTCCCCAGGACAACTTCAAGAAATGACCGATTTGTCTGTTCTTAGTAACTTATGTTGTCTTTAGAATTAAAAGAATTGTTTGCAGATATTAGCATGGAAGAACTAATCTGATTCCCTGGGCTAATGAAGATAAACAACTTCTCAAATGTTTTCAAGGTTTTTGATGCTTTTAGTAGGGACATTCAGGTTTAGTAGAAGCTTCCAAATGATGGTTCAACTTTTTGGGAGAGTTGTTTATCCTTTACTGGATGGCCCAGGTTTTCAGCTACAGCCTTCCACATCAGCAAGTTCTTTGAAGCAATCAATCCATCTAAGCTTGGAGCATCTTCCAGCTGAGTCTTGGGAGCCTTCCAAATGTTAGGGAAATCCATACTTTTCCTTTTTTTTTTTTTTGAAATCGAGTTTCACTCTGTCACCCAGGCTGGATTGCAGTGTTGTAATCTTGGCTCACTGCAACCTCTGCCTCCTGGGTTCAAGTGATTCTCATGCCTTAGCCTCCTGAGTAGGTGGGACTACAGATGCACGCCACTACACCCAGCTAATTTTTTGTATTTTTAGAAGAGACAGTGTTTTGCCATGTTGTCCAGACTGATCTTAAACTCCTGGCTTCGACTGATCTGTCCCCCTCAGCCTCCCAGTGCTGGGATTACAGGCGTGAGCTACCGTGGCCGGCCTATATACTCTTTATATGGGCATCATGAACATCAGAGAGTAAGTACTGAGACGTACCTGCTCTTTTGTTCTCTACTCAAAGAGCCACGTTGCATAGCTCCTGCTAGGTAATACTGTAGGGCTAATTGGCCCTTCTAATCTTGGGGCACTAGCGGACCCGGCAGGGTTTCCGTCTACATGTTCATCCTGTTTTTCGTCATGTGTTGGTAGCTTAGTACTTGTATTATAAATAAGTATATACATTTTATTTAGATTTATATATGCTTTCTCCATTTTCTGCATTTTAGGCTCTCCTTTTGCTGTCATTTCCTTTCTTTCTCAAGCATATAGTTTAGTAACTCCTTTGTTATTGATCTGTTTTTTATCAATGTTTTTTTCACCTCATTTTGAAAAAATGGTTAGACTAGTCCCCCAGTTCTAGGTTAATAGTTATTGGTTCTAAAAATATTATTTATCTGGGCTCATTACTGAAAAATCAGCTCATGTTCGTCACTTCTTTGTAGGTAAAGTGTCTTTTCTCTGACGGCTTTTCACATCTTGGTCACCAGTAATCTGCAGTTTCATTACTGTTTGTCTAAGTGTCAAGTTTTTGTTTACTTAGATTATGTTGTATCTCTTGAATCACGGATTCTTGTCTTTTATCAGTTCTAAAAATGTCTGTTATTCCTCTTCAAATTTGACTTCTCTGTTTTCTCTATTCTGTCTTTCTGGGACTTCAGTTTGATGTGTATTTGAGCTTGACATTCTATCCATCATATCTCTTAATTTATATCTATTTTCCATTTTCTCATTTCTCTGATATATTCTGAGTAATTTCTTTTTTTTTTTTTTTGAGACGGAGTTTTGCTTTTGTTACCCAGGCTGGAGTGCAATGGCGCGATCTTGGCTCACCGCAACCTCCGCCTCCTGGGTTCAGGCAATTCTCCTGCCTCAGCCTCCTGAGTAGCTGGGATTACAGGCACGCGCCACTATTCTGAGTAATTTCTTAAGATAATATCTTCCAGTTGGTCTGTTCTGTGTTCAGCTGTGTCATAATGTGTAGTTTAATTTGATTCTTTCAAATCAGCTTGGTCATTCTTAATAGTCTCTTGTTGCTTGCTCATAATTATGATTCCACACTTAGTTCTTTAAACATTCAATTGAGGGCTTATTTATATTATTGTTTGACAGTTCTAAACGTCTTCAGTCATTAGCAGTCTATATCTGTTATTTCTTCTGTTGACTCTTGTTCATTGTGTGTTTGGTGATCTTTGGGAGTTTGTTCTTTCATCTTAAATCTGTAGGGATCCAGGGCCTAAACTGAATATAATTTCCTCAGAGAGTTTTTCGGCCTGCTTCAGGTGGGAGTCAGAGGATGGGGTCTGCTGACTTTGTGCCACTTCAACCTCTTTCAAAGGACCTGCTCCAATGAGGGAATCCCAGTCTCAACCGCCATCCGCATTGCTGGCATCCCAACTTTAGCAGAGTGGGAGGGTGGTCCTCAGAAATTTCTCCTACCTTTCAGAAGTCCAGAAATCCATCCTGTTCAGGGTCTAGTTGTGGTCTAGTGGCAAAGTTCAAAAGAGCATCTGGTCTGTCAAACAGCTGGAAGAAGACATCCTCTGCGTGGTTTATTTTTTATCATATTAACAGAAAAGGCATGGAGTTCAGAAAGTTCAGCATTGATGTCTAAAACTGTCCAGATTTTCCCAAGCAATATGAAGAAAAAAGCAAGAAATAGCGCGCGCGCGCGCGCACACACACACACACACACACACACACACACCCCTCCCTCCCTACCTCCCGGAAAGAGGGGTTGGGCTATGGCTTCTGCAGTTTTCTCTCTTGCCTATTGACCTCTATGCTGTGGCTCAAGGTCATCCTATGAAGCTATCTAATCCAGCTTCTTTGCTTTCCAGACACTCATCCAAGAGGAAAGATGGCCAGTATCTTTTCTAAGTTGCTAACTGGCCGCAATGCTTCTCTGCTGTTTGCTACCATGGGCACCAGTGCCCTGACCACTGGTTACCTGCTGAACCAGCAGAAGGTGTGCGCTGAGGCCCGGGAGCAGCCCAGGCTATTCCCTGCAAGGTAAGGCCCCTTGGCTTTAAAATAACTTCAGGCCAGGCGCGGTGGCTTTCATCTGTAATACCAGTACTTTGGGAGGCCAAGCCAGGCAGATCACGAGGTCAGGAGATCGAGACCATCCTGGCCAACATGGTGAAACCCCATCTCTACTGAAAATATAAAAAAATTAGCTGGGCTTGGTGGCACACACCTATAGTCTCAGCTACTCGGGAGGCTGAGGCAGGAGGATCACTTGAACCCAGGAGGTGGAGGTTGCAGTCAGCCAAGATTGTTCTACTGCACTCCAGCCTGGCAACAGAGCGAGACTCCGTCTCAAACAAAACAAAACAAAACAAACAAAAAACCTTCAAAGGCCAGCAAGAAATATCCCCTGCTCCAAACTGTTAGCAAGGTTCCTTCTTTTTGCCTTTGAGGATGACTAAGTAAAATGGAAAATCATTTTGAGACTCATTAAGCCTGTGACCCGTGGTGTATACAAAGAAGTGTAGCATCATTGCTCTTGCCTAGAGCTTGCAATCCAGTTAAATAGTATTAATGGGGATAGTTAACATTTGTGGAGCACTTTTATGTGTGACCAGCACTTTACATGGAGTATCTGTTATTCATCTTAGCTTGTGATGAAATGAAGGCCTATGAAAATTAAACAGTGCTCAAGTTCACATAGCTACTGCAACCAGATGCAAATCCAGGCCCCCTAATTCCAGAACCATGCCACTGTTGTAGTACTGATTTTAAGTATCAGCTCTAAAGAACACTGCAGATGGAAAGTGGAGGAGTGGCACGAGGGGGTAAAAATAGACATGTTTTCTCAGCCCTTGGAATCCTGCCATGGATGAGACACCACACGCTGAGCAGAGTTTGAGTGGCGTGCAGAATTCCTCTTAGGCAGGTGTGGATAAGAGAGACGAGGAAAACCACTGAAGTGTCTCTCAGAGACATTTCGTCTGTTGTGGAAATCAGGATCTGAGGGAATCAATCACCAGCAACCACCATGTACCTTGGGAATTCCAGAGATGACATGACCTGTATTTGAGGCTGTGGTGGTCCCTCAATCTCCTATTCCTCAACCAGTACATACCCCAGGGTATGGGGTATGTAGCACCCAATTTTATTTCTATTAGTCCCACAGATATTTACTGAACACTGGTTTCAAGAGTCAGGGACTATTCTCAAAAAGGCAAAATCCCTACTCTCGTAGAGCTTGCATGATAAACAAAGGACAGAAATAGATGGATTTCTATGCAGTTCCACCTGCAGGGTTTCTCCCCACTACTAACCTATGGGACCAAAATGTGGCTGTGGTTGATGTTTTACCAAAACTTCTGGGTTGGGGGAAATGGAGGCTGCATACAATCTCAATTAATTCTCGTATTATGTTCACTTTATCCCTTTTTACATGAGCCACAGTTTATGGGCTTCTACAGCAAGCATCATGAGATTCTTAGGGCCAGGTCCCTTTCTCTGGGACTATTTTTTGAAATCTGGCTTACTCATTAGACTCCTGGGCGGTTCTAGCCAAGTATCCCTGTGCCCACTGGCTGAAGGGAGCCTAGTGGAAGGATGGGCAAACACCAAGTCCTTCCATTGGCTCCTTTCCTTGAGGGCTGCTGGCTAACAGCCTGCCCCCCTCCCCACACAGCGCAGACTACCCAGACCTGCGCAAGCACAACAACTGCATGGCCGAGTGCCTCACCCCTGCCATCTATGCCAAGCTTCGCAACAAGGTGACGCCCAATGGCTACACCCTGGACCAGTGCATCCAGACTGGAGTGGACAACCCTGGACACCCCTTCATAAAGACTGTGGGCATGGTGGCTGGTGACGAGGAGTCCTACGAGGTAAAACTGTTGGCTGCTGGTTCCAGGGTGGGAGGGATGCTCTGGATATGACTGAACTACACAGTCCTGGAGTCCTTCTCTTGTCTATGGGGCCAACTTTCTGCCTGTTCCGGAAGGGCTCCCATAAAGGGAAGCCAGCTCCAGAAGAATCATCTGGAATGCTTTCTGAAACAATGAGGTCTATAGCTTCCAGTGACAAGGCTTCCCTTGCTGCTGTGCTAGGATTCCCTCCCTGTGGAGGAATGAACTGCATGACAGAACTCTCTGAGCTTGTCAAGGGGATGAGTGGTACAGAAACAATGAAATCGAATGGTATGTATTCACCAATAAGACATTAGAAGCTGATGTGTTTGTGGCTGAGCTTTATTGGGTGGGGTTAATCTTTAGGAATATGAGGACTTCTCCTCTTATTACGACTTCTATTAGTGAATTCTCTATTACTGACTAAGCAATTACTGTAACCCAGACTATTGAATTCACCAAGACTCTTGGATAAACCCTATGATCTCGCCATCCTCATCCTCTGTGCAGAAGCACAGAGCGGTCGGCTGGAACAGAACGCAGCCATCGTGCATCCCCTCCGCAGAGTAGTCTCTCTGCCGAGGCAAATGCCTGCAGACCTCCTCCTTCAGGTCCACACTTTGGGTTCTTCTGTTGCTTCAGGTCCACCATTTGGGTTCTTCTGTTGCAGGGAGCTGAAAGCAGTTCCCTAGAAAGACAGCCAGAGAAGAGAGGGAGCCATCTTAGAAAAAAAACACAACTTGTGGCTCATTTACATACAGCAGTGTACAACCCTGGGTCTAGTTTGGGTCCCAAGCTAGTGGTAGCTCTCTGGACCCAAAGCCCTCCCCACTTTCCACAGCCCCTAAAGTCTGCAGGGTGCTTTGTTACAACGTCTTTTAACACTTTTTTTTTAAACAAAGGATATGCCTGAAGTTTGTTTTTTTTTTTTGTGGGGGGTGGGGTGGAGGAAGGCAGGGAGGGAGGGAGGGAGGAAGGAAGGGAGGAAGGGA
>JAPYYA010000057.1:17082-39947 GCA_028533165.1 Leontopithecus rosalia | reverse complement strand
CGCCAGGTTCACCAGGATCCAGTTCAGAGGGTGGCGAAGCTTCTTGAACTTCATGGTGGCCGCCAGCACCAGCCCATTCGTGAAGACGGATGCGACGACCACGAAGAGCATCCAGACACTGGTGAGGTGGTACACCCATCTGGGAGCGATGTGGTAATTGGGGCCTTCGAAGGGGCCTGCGGGCAGGAGGCAGAGGAGAGAGAGGAGCCGGGTGGCAGTACCACCTGTCTACACCGGTGCTGATCCCACCTCTCCCGGTTCCGTCAGGGCCTCCCCCTCCCCCTCCCGCCCTCCTGCTCACTGCCCTTGCCTTTGCAATCGGCTCTGTCCCTCCAGCTTTTCCCATCCTCAGACAGCCTGCCCTCCGTCCTGTCCCTCAAGCCAGAGGCCGTCGCGTGCTGGTCACCGCACTAGCACCTGGACCTTAACAGAACTCCTCATCTCCCCCATCTGATTCCCCACTCCCGGCGTGCAGTCACCCTGCTTCCCTGCTCCCCTTCCCTTCGCCCCAGCCTACCTCCTACCTCCCAGAGTCCTCTGCCCTTCCATAGACAAACACTTTCCTCATGGAAAGACCAGCTCAGATGCCTTTGCCTTCCAGAAGCCTTTCCGGATTCCCCAGCTACTGGCAACTGACCCCCTTGAGGGGAGGACCACCACCCACCTCTGTCACCTTCTGTCACATTTAACCATTCATGGTGATCTGAATGTGTGTGCCCCCCATGAATTCCTGTGTTGAAATCCCAGCCCCGAAGGTGATGGCATTAGGAGGTGGTGCATTCGGCAGGTGATTTAGGTCATGTGTGCAGAGTGAGTGCAGCCCTGTGAACCGGATTAGTGCCCTTATAAAAGAGGCCCTAGAAGCTGGGGTTACAGGCTACTCAGGAGGCCAACGTGGGAGGATCACTTGAGCCTTTAGGAAGAGTTCAAATTAGCTAGGCACGGTGGCTCGTGCCTGTAATCCCAGCACTTTGGGAGGCTGAGGCAGGAGGGTCACTTGAGCCCAGTTCGAATCCAACCTGGGAAACATGGCAATGCCTCATGTAAAAAAAATTTTTTTTTAATTAAAACTTTTTTTTTTAAAAAAAAGACTCCCTACAGCGCTCTCTAGTTCTCTTTCTACATGTGAGTACACAACGAGATGTTGGCAATCTGCGGCCAGGAAGAGGCCCTCGTCAGCGCCCACCACGCTGGCACCCTGACTTCCAGCCTCTGGAGCAGTGAGAAACAAATTTGTTGTTTAAAAGCCACCCAATCTATAGTAATTTTTAAAATTCTTTTGTTTTGTTTTGTTTTTTGAGACAGAGTCTTGCTCTGTCACCCAGGCTGGAGTGCAGTGGTGTGATCTCCGCTCACTGCAACGTCTGTCTCCTGGGTTCAAGTGATTCTCCTGCCTCAGTCTCCCAAGTAGTAGCTGGGATTTACAGGCACCTGCCACCATGCCCAGCTAATTTTTGTATTTTTGGCAGACATGGGGTTTTACCATGTTGACCAGGCTGGTCTCAAATTCCTGACCTCAAGAGATCCGCCCGCCTTGTCCTTCCAAAGGGTTGGGATTATAGCTGTGAGCCACTGTGCCTGGACTGGTAATTTCTTATAGCAGCCAGTACTGAGACACACTTACAAGTCTTGTCTTTCTCACCAGAGACTGTGACTCATTCATCTTCACAGAGTGTCCAGCACACAATAGATGCTCAGAAAATAAATGAATGAGGAAATTAATCGATGAATGTGTTATGAGTTGAACTGCGTCCCCACCCAAATTCATATGTTGGAGTCCTACCCAATACCTCAGGATGTGACCATTTTTGGAGATAGGATCTTTACAGAGATGATCAAGTTTAAATGAGGTCATCAGGGTGGGCCCTGATCCAATATGACTGGTGTCCTGATTATGATTATGATGTATTTAGAGATACAGGTGGTCGGGCGCTGTGGCTCACACTTGTAATCCCAGCACTTTGGGAGGACGAGGCAAGTGAATCACTTGAGGTCGGGAGTTCAAAACTAGCCTGGCCATGGTGAAACCCCGTCTCCACTAAAAATACAAAAATGTTAGCGGGGCACAGTGGTGTGCGCCTGTAGTCCCAGCTACTTGGGAGGCTGAGGCAGGAGAATCACTTGAACCCAGGAGGCAGAGGTTGCAGTAAGCTAAGATCATGCCACTGCACTCCAGCCTGAGTGATAGAATGAGACTCTGTCTCAAAAAAAAAAAATTGAGATAGAGTCTGGCTCTGGCACCCAGGCTGGAGTACAGTGGCACAAGCATAGCTCACTGCAACCTGGAACTCCTGTGCTCTAGCGATCCTGCTGTCTCAGCCTCTCGTGTAGCTGGAACTCCAGGTGCACATTACCACAATGGCTAATTCTTTATTTCTGTAGAGATGGGGTCTGGCTATGTTGCCTAGGCTGGTCTCGAACTCCTGACTTCAAGTAATCCTCCCACCTCGGCCTCCTGAGTAGCTGGGACTACAAATGAATGACTTCTCTTTTGTATTCGGCAGGAGTTTGCTAGGGCTGTACACTTTTCATGTTGGGAGGACCTTTGTCGTAACATTGTTTTTGGAAGATTACCTGAAGGGACTGCAAGCCACAGACCTGCTGCCATATAAGGCCTCATGGCGTGCTTATGAAAGCATCCACGGAGAGTCCCAAGATTTATCAAGAGATTCTTTAGTTGTGTGTTAGAAAAGCCCGACTCAAACTAGCTTAAGAAAAACGGGGATTTCCTACTATGGCCAGGAGAGACAGATAAATCTCACCCTGAGCACAGCGGGATCCCTCAAGGCCTCTGCTTCCCTCTGTGCATGGGCCCCACTTCTTCCTAACACAAGGAGCTTCCAGAAACCCACTGACAATGTCTGCAACCCCGATACCTGGCACTGGCTCTCCAGGAACCCCCAATATGAGCAGTAGGGACAGATCATTGACAATTGAAGACCTGCGTGGTGTCAGTCTCCATGCAGAAGGGGGCAGAGGGGAGCGATGGGGCTGCTGATGGACCTAAGAACAGAGAACCCCAAACTGTCGGCAGCTCTTCCCTGGAAAGCACTTGGGGTGAACTGAGGAAGAGCAACTGAGACTGGGAGGGTTTGGGACGTCTGGCCTGTAGGCAAGTGCAAGGGCGCAGAGCAATCTAGTCCTCTTAAAACAAGGCGCCAGTGCCCGGCCCTGGCAGCCCACGCCATCCAAATTGGGCAGTGCAGGCATGTGGGGGTAGAGAACAGGGCCAGCAGCAGTGGGGGAGGGGACAGGAGCTGCCACTAGTGCAGCTAGAGCTGGCCTCATGGCCTGTCCCTGCCTCCTGAAAGTTCTGGAACTGATTTCATAAAGCAATGAGCAAGAGAATTACAGTCAACTCCCAGGCAAAGTGATTCTAGGAAATACAGGGAGAGAGGGAAGGGGAGGATGGCGCAGAGAAGCCAGACTTCTAAAACACGCCTTCTTTTCTAGAGTTTAATTTGGAACCTTTTAACTGTTTTATTACACAATTATAAGACAAAATTTAAGTGGCCAGGAACGGTGGCTTATGCCTGTAATCTCAGCACTTTTGGAAGCCGAGGTGGGCGGTTCACTTGAGGTCAGCAGTTCGAGACCAGCCTGGCCAACATGGCGAAACCCTGTCTCTACTAAAAGTACAAAAGTTAGCTGGACGTAGTGGTGGGTGCCTGTAGTCCTGGATACTCAGGAGAGGAGACACGAAAATCAAATGAACCCAGGAGGCCAAGGTTGCAGTGACCTGAGATTGTGCCACTGTATTCCAGCCTGGGCAACAGAGCAAGACTGTCTCAAAAAAATAAAATAAAGTAAAATAAAATTTAAAAAATTTACATTTAAATGACAATCTCTGAAAATTAGCAAGAAAAGAAACGAAGCTAAATGCATATCCACTGAGTGGCATAATCACTTAGAGAGGGACTATTCTAAGGGACTTGAAACACACTGGTTTGACTACACGACATAGTGGCCTATACCCTGAGGGTAAGAAGACCTGTTAAGATGTTAAGTTTTTGGTCACCAATAGGTGACGACAGGGTAAGGTGTCCGAATGTCATCATTTTCCATCCCCAGTGGTTTAATTGCTCTGGGCATTGAGTTTCAGTAGCTGCCAACACCCTGGAAAAGAGACACTCTCCTTGCCAAAACACACCAACAAATCCAACCTGCCTCTGGTCAGACCCTCAGATTGACTACCAATTTACTGAAAAATTGTAATGAACAAGGTCAGAGGAGCCTGATGAACCATGCCATGGAGGAGCCATCATCTCCTCCTAAAGTGTGGGAAGGTCCAGGGTTGAACGACTTATTTCTTCCACGAATAAACTGCAGGGAGATCAAGAGGGAATCTCTAGATTCAAAGAGAATCGAAGGCACGTCAATCAATCTGAATGTATGCACTTTATCTGAGCCCTGATTCAAGCAAACTGAAAATCTGTATGACATTTTTTGAACACTACTAGGATATTTGAAGCTATTCAGGAAATATTGTCGCACTTGTCAGTGTGATGATGGCTTGTGCTTATGTTTTGAGAGGAGCCCTTTTCTCCTAGAGGAACATACTAAAGATTTACAGGGGAAGGATGTGATGTCTTGGATGTGCTTCCAAGAATCAGGAACAAAGGGTAGTGGAGGGGTTACAGACGAAATGAGATGAAACCATGGGAGCTGAGTGATGTGTATCAGGGTTCATTACACTCTTCCCGGTACTTTAGTAGAAGCTTGACGTTTTGTGGGAAAAAAAAAACACAGCCCCACTCCAACATTTGAAAAGAGTGCGCTGAAGCAGTGATGATCTCTGGGGCCTCTAGGAAGAGACTGTTGCATCGTCACCAAGGAAATTCTGGGCACAGTCATGTCGAGGTCAACTGCAAGATCCTCAGCCGGTGTGGTCTGGGCACTCTGTCACTAATTGGCACTTGGTTCTGGCCACCCCATAGCAAGGTATTTACTGGCAGCCAAGGAGCTGGCGTGGTTTCTGGAAACCACAGCCTGCATGATGTTCTTTTTGTTTGTTTTCTTTTGAGACGGAGTCTCGCTGTGTCACCAGGCTGGAGTGCAGTGGCGCGATCTCGGCTTGTTGCAACCTCCATCTCCCCAATTCAAGTGATTCTCCTGCCTCAGCCTCCCAAGTAGCTGGGACTACAGGCGCCAGCCACCACACCCAGCTAATTTTTGTATTTTAAGTAGAGACGGGATTTTACCATATTGGCCAGGACAGTCTCAATCTCTTGACCTCGTGATCTGCCTGCCTCAGCCTCCCAAAGTGCTGGGATTACAGGCGTGAGCCACCGTGCCTGGCCTGCACGATGTTCTTGAAGGCACCAAAGGAATTTGGTTTGGAGGAGGGACCCAGGGAGAGGGGCTGGGGTGGAGCGGTCACTGGCGTCCTCAGCTTCTTTGGAGGGCCTGCGAGCAATGCTTTTAGATTGGGCAACTCACAAGGGCAGAACTCGGGCTGCCCTGATGAGAGCTTTCAGCTTTCTGTTGGGCCTGAACCCTCTCTCCTAGGACTGCTCCAAATGGAAAGACAGCCCTAGGCACCAATCTAGCCTCTTCTCCCCAGAGGTGTGCAGCCAAAAGCATGGAGTTTGACAAAATGGAAGCTAAGTCTCTGCTGACCCTGAAGTTCTAGAAGTTTCTTGCCCTCTGCGGCTGTCTTCCCCTCCTTCCCGCCTCCCTTGGGTGTGTCAGTGTGTTGCCTCCTTTGGCTTCGGCTGTAAAGACAGACCCGGCACTCAGGTACAGGCCGCAAAGAAAGAGCACATAAACTCTTCCCCGGCCACGGATCCGCAAAGGGGCTGGGAAGCCTGTGTGGCTGGAGAATGCATATTCAATGTTGTGGTGTCCTTCTAGATTCGGAGAGGACCCCCCATTCATGTCATCAGAAAAGCTAAGGGAGAAGGTCTTCTCTGCTGGTGGGGACGTGAAGAGGAGAGATTCCCTTGGGTGGGGCAGGTGGGTGGCCTCCATGGGCCTGTGGCTCACCTCTGGTGGAGTTGCTGTTGGTGTAGGTGAAGATGCTGGACTGGGTGCTGTCCTCATAGTTGTCCTGCGGATGCCGGCCTGCGAGCCTCTGGAGGCTCCACTGCTGGGCCATGGCTATGGAAAGCCCTGTCCCCGACGGCAGCCAGCCCTGGCTGGTCACCTGAGCGTCACAACACTTTATACTGGCCTGTGGGATCAGCCCGGGCCTCTTTACCTTAAAAGCTCCCAGACCCTACACCACCTGATCTCTTAATTGGGCCTGGGGCTTACCTCCTCCTCCCGCCCCTTGCTTCCCTGCTCCTCAGAGGGATTTGCTGGGAACCAAACTCACATGCCCCACCCACCCCCGCCAGGCAGGTGGAGGTGCCTGTGGGAGCTGAAGTGGCCCTCGCTGTGTTCACTGTTCACGTGTCCTCTGTTCTCTTCCACTGTCCAGTGCCTGCCTTTGGGGCAGGTCAACCCAAGGGTCAAGATTTGCAGACTGGGGGGTGGGTGATGACTCTGCCCAGAACCCGAATCCTCCTTTCTCTTGAAAACACAGGGAGACTTTTCAGGGCCACGGCCTGGACCCGACCATCTCTGTGGGCCCAAACGGGTGAGATCTGTGCCAGGGGGCTCCTCCCCCAAGGTGGGGGGTGGGCACGCTGACTATGTGCGTGTATCCTGCTCTCAGCTTTCCTTCTTCTCTCTTTCCCCCCGTGAGCTGCAGCTCCCTCGGCTGCCAGGGTGCTCCTGCAGTCCCCCAGCATCCCTGGGTGCTCCTGCAGTCCCCCAGCATCCCTGGGTGCTCCTGCAGTCCCCCGGCATCCCTGGGTGCTCGTGCAGCCCCCCAGCAGCCCAGGGTGCTCCTGCAGCACCCCAGCATCCCTGGGTGCTTGTGCAGCCCCCCCAGCGGCCCAGGGCTGCACCTGCTCACGTCTACCTTGCCCTGAGTTCACAGCCTTTCCTTGGGCTTCCCCCGCCACAGTCTCCCGTCCACAGAGTGTTCAGACAGGCCATCTCTGCTGTCCCTCTTGCCCCACACTTGGCAGGGGCACGGATGACCTGTTAGTGCCCAATTCTGTAGCCTCGCCTCAGTTTCCAACCAAGGGGCCCTGTTCCCTCCACGGCCCAGCCCCCCAGCCCCCCAGGAGCACGTCCCCTCTTGTGGCTTCCAGCAGTTCGTGGCTCCTAAGTCCCCAAATCCAGCCCACTCCAGGTGCCTCCTTTGGGGTTTGTTCCTTAAGCTCAGTAAAGCCAAGGACTGAGTCCCTGTTCTTGGAGCCACGATTCTCTAGCACTCCTGGCTCACACTTCCACTCCTGGCAACATGGCCTCCGCCGTGGGCACAGGGTGGGCCTGGCTGCCAGGCTGGAAGCCAGAGCTTCGGGGAGCCCCAGTTTGGCTACCTGTAGCAAGAACGGCTTTTAACATCTGTCGCTGCCTGCCACGTGCTAGGTGCCAAGCTAGGGGCCCCACGTGGAAGAGAAGACGAGTCCTGGCCACAGACTTGCCCATTCACAGCCTAGAAAGCTGGGCTTGATGCCCAGTGGCACCAGTGAGCTGTTTTCCCTGACTCCTGCACATCCACGCCTGTGTACCCAAGAGAATTGTAACGTGTGTCCACACAAAAACCCGTATGAATACAGAGCACTCTTCCCAACAGGCCAAATGGTAGAAGCAACCCAGAAGTCCAGGAGCAGATGAGTGGATAATCAAGACGTGGCCTGTCCACACAGTGGAGAGTCATTTGGCCATGATGGAATGAAGGGCTGATCTGTGCGACTCCATCTCTGTGAAATGCCTGGATAGGCAGATGCAGAGACACGGAAAGCAGAGGACAGGGGAGGGAGGGAAATGGAGGATGACTTCTTCATGGGCACAGGGAATGCTTTATGGGTGATGAAAATGTTCTAAAACTGGATTGTGATGATGCAGCCACTCTGGAAAACAGTTTGGCAGCTCCTCAAAGCGTGAAACGTAGAGTTCCTATAGCACCAGCGACTGCACTGCTGGGTTCAGGCCCGGAGGAACGGAAGGCAGCCTGAGGAAGGGCTGTTTGCACACGCATGCTCACAGCAGCATTCCAGCAGCTGAACATGGAAGCAACCTGTGTCCATCGACGGACATTTGGGCTGGACATGGTGGCTCACACCGGTCACCCAGCTCTTCGGGAGGCCAAGGTGAGAGGGCCACTTGAGCCCAGGAGTTCAAGACTAGCCTGGGCAGTATAGTGAGACCCTATCTCTACAAAAAATACAAAAATTAGTTCAGCATGGTGGCAGGCGCCTGGAGTCCCAGCTACTTGGAAGGTGGAGAGGTGGGAGGTTGTGGCTGCAGTGAGCTGTGATGGCATCAGGGCACTCCAGCCTGCGTGACAGAGCAAGACCCTGTCTCAAAACAAACAAACGAACCAACAATGGATGATTGAATAAACAAAATGTGGTCTGTACAGACAATGGGATATGACTCATCCTTAGAAAGAACTTTGACACATGCTCCAACATGGATGACACAAGGGCAAATACTGTAAAATTCCGCTTCTCTGAGGTGCCCAGAGTAGTCACATCCACAGAGACAGACAGTAGACAGGGTGCCCGGGGCTGGGGGTTGAACGGGGCCAGAGCTTCGGTTTGGGAAGATGAACAGATCCTGTGCTGGGTGGTGGTGATGGCTGCACAGCGCCGCGAAGACTAAAATCACCAAGTGCCTTTTCTCTCTTATTATTTTTTGGGCCCCTGCTCTGAAGTCCCCTCTCCGACTGCATCCTGCCGCTGTGGCCGTGCTTCAGCTGGGACCCCTACTTTCCACTCTGGCTGCGAGTGGCATGGTGTATGCCCACCACTCCCTGGCAAGGTGGAATGGTCATTGTCCCTGTTCTGTGGATGAGACACCTGAGGTGTATCCAAGGCATAGACCTCACAATGCCACTTGCTGAAACTGGGTCAAGTCCCTAGAACTCAGCCCTAAGGAGTTGTGACTTCCAAGGGTCCCTCTTCCTGGGTCCCAGAGAGCTTGGTCTGCCTGTCCCCACCGGAGTCAGAGAATCTGAGGATCCAAGAGTGTGAGACCCAGAAGTGAGCCTCCTCTGAGATCACCTGCCTCACCCGGTCCCTTCTGACCATGGGATGGCTAGCCAGCCTTGACGCAGCACCACCATGAGCTGGCCGGGTGGCCTTGGACAGGTGACCTCTCCTTCTTGGCCCAGATTTCTCTTCTGTCTAGAGGGAGATAAGCAACTCTGAGGCTTCCCTGGGCATCCAAGGCCACCATGTTGTTCGGAAGCCCTTTCACAGCATGAAATGCCCTGTGAAGTGGGGGTCTGGGAGAGGAGGAGCAGGTGTATGGGGAAGCCCCCAGCCTTGCCTGAGTCCTGGAGATGGCCCTCCACTCCCCCTGCCTGCCCTTGTCCAGGATTACGTTAATGACCCAGCTCAGTGCAATCCCACCAATGCCCTGGGCCAGAAGTGCGGCAGCCCCCACATCCCAGGAAGAAGAGTGGAGGTGGCAGAGGTCGGGGGAGGCCTAAAAAGGCGGTAGGTTCTGCACCTTTGCCGGCTCCGCTAATCGATGATTAGGGCTAACAGAAGATCAAGTCCCATTTTAGCCTAAAGCAGATTACTGTCCTAGAAAGTCACCCAGCACCTGTGAGGGCACGTGTGTCCCCAGGCGTGGTGAAAACTTATTTGTGGTGGATGAAAGCGGAGGGAGCACTAGAGAAGGATGTGAAGAACGAGGGGGTGAGGGGGTGAGATGGGGGAGGGAGCGGGAGCAGCGGCAGAAGAGCCCAAGAAAGCCCCGAGGGACCCCTGGGAAAAGGCCGGAGGTACCCGAGCCAGGCCGGCCCCACTGCCAGCACCCTCTGCTCTGCCCAGAGTCTCCCACCCTCGCTGCCAGCTGGGGCCCTGGCGGGGGGGTGGAGATTAGATGTCGGACTTGTCTCTAATCCGACTACTCCTAAGTGACTTCACGAGGGAGAGCCGATTAGGAGTTATGGGGGCTGCTGTCATCTTGACTCCCGCGCTTTGTCACTAATAGCCGATGGCTGCTATGGCTACAGGACAAGGAACCATTTGGCCATTAGCCTTTGACATTTAAAAAAATTGTGATAAAATATACGTAACGCAAAATGTGCCATTGCTACCATGTGTAAGTGTACGGTGCCCCTGCCACCACCACCCACCTCCCAACTCTTTTCATTTCGTGAAACGGAAGCGCTGTCCTCATGAAACACCCACACATTTTCCCTGCCCCTCTGCCCCTGGCACCCGCCCTTCTATTCCTACGCATTTGGGAGCTGTGAGCACAATCCGATGGGTGCATGTCCTTCTGTGCCTGGCCTGGGTCACTTATCTGTCGCCTTTGACTGTGAATTTGGAATGGATTTCCAACGATTGGATTTTCATTTTTACGTGGCTAAATATGACTTGTTTCCCTTTTGGCCTCGGGCCTTCCTCCCCGGTTTGAAGAGGTCCGTAGACACACATGGCGCTCCTCCCCGTGCTCCAAACCTGACGAGGCTCCCTGCACAGTACAGCTTCCATATTCCCAGCTCAGCTTCGTAATCTCACCCTGTCTGTCCAGCCGCTCTAAGTCACAGAGTGTGGATGTGGCACGTCCACACTCTGTCCACACTCTGTGTCCTTGAGCATGGCGGTCACTGTGTCCTCATCAGGAAGATGGGGATAACATTTACTTGCTGTAAGGCTTAAATGAGATCATCCTTCTGAAGAGCCTTAGCTCAGTCTTTCACAGAAAACTCAGCCAGCGATTCATTCAGCAGATATTTATTAGGTACCTTTGTGGGCTGGGCACTGTTCTAGGTCCCGGGATGCATCTGCAGACAGATGGTGATCCTGCGCTCCAGCAGCTGCAGCTGCCTTTCTAACTGGGGGAGATGAGTAGGATGGAGAACAGAAAAAGGAAGACAGGAGGTGGAGGTTGTGGGTGCCAGGGTGGGAGGGGGTTGAATGCCCACTTTCAAGGGGCACCAGGGTGGGATCCTCTGAGAAGGGGACATGACAGCAAAGACTCAAAGGAGGGAGGGCAGGAGGGAGCCACGCACAGATCCAGGAGGGCATCCCAGGAGAGGGCAGCAAGTGCAAAGGCCCTGCAGCCAGAGCATGCCTGGCCTGCTTCAGGACCAGCAGGGAGATCACGATGGCTGGAGTGAGAGCAGGGTTGACGAGGAGGAGGAGGAAAGGCTTCGGGGGGGCGGGGCCATTCTCTGAATGGAATGGGGAGCTTTGTCGGATTTTGAAAGAAAAGTGACACAATCTGAAGTCGATTCGGACGGACTCCTCTGGCAGCAGACTGTGAGCTGTAGAGGCTAGGGCAGAAGCAGGGAGACCAGGTCGGGGGCTACTGTGGTGGTCTCACGACAGCTGCCATCAAGGAGGCAACAGTAGGGTGATGAGAGGGGGCAGACTCTGGAGCCAACAGGATTTCCTGGTGGCTGAGGTGGAAGCAACCAGAGGACGGGAGGAGTTATCCTTAGCTGAGGAGTCGAGGCTGTGGGCAGGACAAATTTGGCCCCTGGAGGGAGGCTGGGAGCATCAGGGACCCATAAATAACCAGCATGGGGACTGGCAAGGGCCCTTCGCCCAGAACCACAGACATTCTTTACAGAGAATATTATGAACCACTTTATCCTGACGAATGTGAACTTTTGGATGGAATGGACAAACCCTCAGGAAAACACAACCTACCAAAATGGGCTCAAGAAGAAAGAGAGAATCAGAAGAGTTCTGTATGTATCGTTGCAGTCAGCGAAGCTGTCATTTCAAACCTGCCCACAAAGAAACCTGCCCTGTTCCATTTCTGACCTGTGTTCTGGCATGTCTTTTTCCCACCATCCTCGCCAGTTATTCTCAGACCTTTGGGCTCATCCGCAGACGTGAGGTCTTCATTCCCACACACACAGAATCAACACGTGCTAGCCAGAAAATTCCTGCAAGCAGATTCGTCATGCCTCCCTGCACCCCCCGAATTCAGCTTGCCGTGGGAGTCACATGATCACTCCAGAGAAGAAAGAAGGTTTTGTTAGTTTACAGAATTATGGGCTTTCGTTGCCTTGTTTTTCTTTCTTCTGTTCTCTTGCCTTGTTTTGAGACGGAGTCTTGCTCTGTCCCCCAGGCTGGAGTGCAGTGGAGTGATCTCTGCTCACGACAACCTCTGCCTCCCAGGTTCAAGCAATTCTTCTGCCTCAGCCTCCTGAGTAGCTGGGATTACCAGTATGTGCCACCATGCCTGGCTGATTTTTTCTGTTACATTTTTACTAGAGACAGGTTTTTGCCATATTGGCCAGGCTGGTCTCAAACTCCTGACCTCAGGTGATCCACCCGCCTTGGCCTCTTAAAGTGCAGGAATTACAGGTGTGAGCCCACCCCGCCTGGGCATTGCCTTATATTCTTAAATTGATCTTTCTTCTCTGACTTGAAAAAAGTCTTATTTCCAAATCTGATCCACATTTACAATCTAGTCCAGATAATTTCCACTGTAATTAAACTATTTAAGGTTTAGTCATAAACAGCCTTCAGAAAGATATGTCCCCCAAAGCCTATCATAAAAAAGCAAATACTGGCCAGACGTGGTGGTTCACACCTGTAACCCCAGCACTTTGGGAGGCTGAAGCAGGCGGATCACGAGGTCATGAGTTCAAGACCAGCCTGGCAATTATAGTGAACCCTGTCTCTACTAAAAATACAAAAGTTAACCAGGTTTGGTGGTGTGCCTATAATCCCAGCTACTCGGGAGGCTGAGGCAGGAGAATCACTTGAACCCAGGAGGCAGAGGTTGTGTTGAGCCGAGATCACACCACTGCACTCTAGCCTGGGCAAGAGAGCAAGACTCCATCTCAACACACACACACACACACACACACACACACACACCCCAAATACTATCTGATTCCACTTAAATTTCATTCCTGAGTTCCTACAGGAGTGAAATTTAATGAATAGAAAATCAAGGTGTGAGCTAAATTCCCGCCGAGGATTTGTTTGGCTTTGACCCAGTGCCAGTCACTTCTCAGCCAAATGGAGTTTTTTGTCCTTGCCCACTGGAGGCCCAGATGGACTCTCAGCTGGGAGCAGGTGGGTGGGAGGGTTTTGCATTCCCCTCCCCGTGGCTTCTCTTTCTCATTGGTATTATGTTCCAACTGGGTTGTTCATATTGTCGGACAAAGAAAATAATGAATTTGTGGCTGGGCCCAGTGGCTCACAACTCGAATCCCAGCACTTTGGGAGGCTAAAGTGGGAGGATCGATTGAGCCCAGGAGTCTGAGACCAGGGTAGTATAGTGAGACCCCATCTCTACCAAAAAAATTTTAAATTAGCTGGGCGTGGTGATGCACACCTGTGGTCCCAGCTACTCAGGAGGCTGAGGCAGAGGATTGCTGGAGGCCAGGAGGTAGAGGCTGCAGTGAACCGTGATCACACCACTGACTTCCAGCCTGGGCCATAGAGCAAGACCCTGTCTCTGAAAGAAAATAAAAGCAAAGAAAAATTCAATTTCACTTTATGGTCCTGATCTTCAGTGTAAGCAGAAGAGAGACGTATCGGGCCATGTGAATTGGAAACTTCAATGTGACTCATTATTTGAAATCTGCACGTTTCTGAGCACTGTCCAAAAAAAAAAACGTGTAAGGCGAGTCTGGAGCAGGGCTGCGGCTTAGGAAACTGCTGGGCAAACGGCCCTGGGACCCGGAGCCGCAGAATGAGCTCCCGGCAGGAAGGAGCTGAGCGCCTCTCCGAAGGCCCCTGCCTCCGGCCCTGTGCAACTCTTCTTCCGGCGAGCGGCGGCCCTTTTGCTCCGTGGGTCGTTTTGCTTTGTCCGAATGCCTGCCGCACTTTGGCCTTTGTCGATTTTGGTTCTCACTGTTGACAGGTGGGCGCCTTCTGTCTACCGTAGTACGGGAACCCCTCGGAACGCGGGAAGGTCCGGGGCTTGGCCTCCTGTTCGGCTCGTGGGCGCCCTCTTCTGGCGCCGCCACGCCGCTCGCGCGTCAGGAAGCTCCACGCGGCCGCCGCGGGGGCGCCTGGGAGTTCTCGTGGGGCTCGCATTTGCCCCCAGGCCATCCTGCGCGGACCTGCGCCTTGTCCTGTGCGGGTGGATCCTGGTCGGGACCGCTGAGACCCTTTGTAGTCCCCGCCCTGCTTTGTCACATCCTAGCGCTTTCTGATGGAACAGGTTCTGGTTTCCTCCAGTATATCGTGGAGGGGGGCTCATTCATTCTTCTTGTGTTTGGACTTCCTTTAGAAGTGGGGGAATTCGGGTTTTTGCTGCCTTCCTACTCCTGCCTGAACGCAGAAATCTTATTAGCCTTTTTTCTTAAAAACTTTTTAAAAATAGTGGTAAAATAACTGTTTCAAAGTATACATACAGTTTGGTGACATTCGTGCATTCACATAGTCTTCAGTATCATTTTTGTGTTAAGATCATTAATTCAATGTGTGGTCCAGCCAAGTGTTTATTTTTTTTAATTTTAACTCTTACAGACAGTGGAAATCACACAAAAGCTTAATTTATACGATACATATGCAGTTAAAATATCAAGATTTACACATACAATCACCTGATTCCCTTTGACTGTCTTTCACTGCTAGGGAAGAAATTTCTAACAGAACCTCAGTGCAAACACATTTAAACAGCACTATTTCCTGTCGTTCAGGGACCCAGGTGTTTTTCTTGCATGCATTTCTTGTGTATTTCCTTTATCTGTTATGGTGTGTATTCCATTGATCTGTCTCACCTTTTGTACATATTGCAACAATAGATATTACTTGCTTTAATTGTTCTGGAAAGGTTTTTACTGCCTTTGAACAGAAAGCTTGTCCGCACTCTGTCTGACTGCAGCCCCTGTGAGTCTAGGTAAGGCTGTGACCCTCCAGGTCATTGGTGTAATCTCTAGCCCATTCTTTCCCCCTCTCAAGTTCCATCCTTGTTCGGCAGGGCTGGGTGTCTTAGAGTCTTGGATCTGATTATTTGAGATTTGCATTTACAAGTGACATTTCTGATGAGGGTGTACTTAAAAATTCCATGTATCCAATTATAGCATAGGAGGCAAGAGGACCAACTTGGATTCACTGATACAAATCACCACTTGTTCTTAAGCCGAGCAGCCCCTGGGCAGTGGTATGGCACCGACTTCAGCACCACACTGTTCAGGGACAACCTGAACCAACCCACGCTGTTCACATTCCCTGCCCAGTCATAAAACTCACCTGAGGTTAGTCATCGATGTAATCATTTGAACAAATAAAAGTCAAGATGAATATGTCCTCAGCCCAAACTCCTCTATCAAAGATAGCTGTGGTTTTCTAAAGCATAACCCATTTGTTATGTAAGCATTTCTTTCTTTCCTTATTTCTTTCTTTCTTTTCTTTTCTTTTCTTTCTTTCTTCTTCTTTCTTTCTTCTCTTTATTTTTTTTTTGAGATGGAGTCTCCCTTGTTGCCCAGGCTGGAGTGCAGTAGCGCAATCTTGGCTCACTGCAACCTCGGCCTCCTGGGTTCAAGCGACTCTCCTGCCTCAGCCTCCCAAGTAAATAGGACTTACAGGCATGTGCCACCACGCCCGGCTAATTTTTGTATTTTGAGTAGAGACAGGGTTTCACCATGTTGGCCAGGCTGGTCTGAAACTTTTGACCTCAAGTGCTCCGCCCGCCTCAGCCTCCCAAAGTGCTGGGATTACAGGCGTGAGCCACCGCGCACAGCCTATACAAGCATTTTCTTGTGTTTGTTTGTTTGCTTGAGACACAGTCTGGCTCTGTCTCTCAGGGTGGAGTGCAGTGGCGCGATCTCGGCTCACTGCAACCTCCACCTCCCGGGCTCAAGCGATTCTCCTGCCTCAGCCTCCCAAGCAGCTGGGATTAGGTGCCTGCCACCACACCCAGCTAAGTTTTGTATTTTTACTAGAGACAGTGTTTGCCTGTGTTGGCCAGGCTGGTCTTGAACTCCTGACCTTGTGATCTGCCCTCCTCGGCCTCCCAAAGTGCTGGGATTAGAAGTGTTAGCCACTGTGCCCAGCCTTTTTTTTGGGTGGGGGATATGAAGTCTCACTCTGTCCCCCAGGCTGGAGTACAGTGGTGAGATCGCAGCTCACTGCAACGTCTGCCTCCTGGGTTCAAGCAATTTTCATGCCTCAGCCTCCCGAGTAACTGAACTACAGGCAGTAGTGGGGGAAGACTGCTGGTCCGAGACCAGTGGAATAGTAATAATTGCAAAGGATTTGCAGGGAACAAGGGAGACTGACGAGGGAAAGCCAGTTCTTGCTATCTGTCCTGGAATATTTTTTTGCATCATCCTTAGTGTTCCATTTCTAATAGTCATACGATGACATCCTGTCCTCCTCCCCTTTCTCTATTTCTCCGTGTAACAGGTTAGGCCTGTCAGTGCAGTGGATGATGCAGCTCAGACACCGAGGACCACATTAGATCTCCTCGATGCCTCTGTGGCAAGAGATAGTATCACAATGTAGAAAATGCTTGTATAGGCCGAGCACAGTGGCTCACGCCTGTAATCCCAGCACTTTGGGAGGCTGAGGCGGGCGGAGCACTTGAGGTCAAAAGTTTCAGACCAGCCTGGCCAACATGGTGAAAACCCATCTCTACTAAACATATGAAAATTAGCCGGGCATGGCTAGTAACAATGGATGAGTTCTTATGAGTTTATGTATTGACTGACCCATAAGGCGTGCTGCTTCGGTTCCACCTCGTGTTCGTTGGGGTCAGTCATGTGACTTCATCCAGCAGGGAGCTTAGCCAAGGTTGGAACATCTAAAATGGCCTCCACCCCATGTGTGGCAGTTGGAGCTGGCTGTTAGCTGGCCCATATTACACCCCTCCACATGGCATCTCATCCTCCAGGGCCTCTCCCTCCATGCAGCCTCTCAGGTAGGAGAGCCCAGATTTATTTCTATGGTGCTGGCTTCCAAGAGGGCAATGACAGAAACTGCAAGGCGTCTTACGGCCTAGGCCTGGAAGACACCTAATGTTCCATCTGCTACATTCTAGTAATGAAAACAGGTCATGAGGACAGCTCTGATTCCAGAGAAGGGGAAAAAGCCTCCACCTCTTATTGGGCAGAGTGCCAAGTAATGCTGTAGAAGGACATGCAGAACGGGAGTCATGGGGGCAGCCATCTTTGGAAGCAGTCTGCCCCATCAAGTGAGGGACGTTCGGTCCATTTCCCTGTTTAAGAGAAAACCCTAGGCTTGGTGCGGTAGCTCATGCCTGTAATCCCAGCACTTTGGGAGGCAGTGATGGGCGGATCACCTGAGGTCAAGTGTTCGAGATCAGCCTGGTCAACATGGTGAAACCCATCTCTACTAAAAGTACAAAAATTAGCTGAGCATGGGCTCGGGTGGTGCTCCTCCTGAGCAACTCGGGAGGCTGAGGCAGGAGAATCACTTGAACCTGGGAGGCGGAGGTTGCAGTGAGCCGAGATTGTGCAAGTGTACTCCAGCCTGGCCGACAAGAGTAAGACTGTCTCAAAAAAAAAAAAAAAAAGAGAAAACCCAAGGAACAAGAAGAAGTTGGTAGATTCTTGGCACTGAGATCTCTGATAGGGGAAAGTGGGGGTCTATGACGGTGGCACTACCACTTTCCAAGTACTGGTGTCCACATTGTCACCACCTGATAAACCTTGATGTGGATGCGTTCATAGCAAGGCACGCTGTGCATCGTGACCCTGTCCTGCTGGGCCACTTGTTTCTGGCTCTGTTGGGTGTGGAAATCTCCATTTTGTGAGTTAGTGATGCTATTAATGGACAAAGAGATTTGAAACCTCACAATACAATCTTTCAAAAGGTAAAAAAAAGCCATTGTGCTGAGAGCACTTGTTAGCTCTTGCATAAAAAATAAACATTTAACATTCATCCCAAGAAGGTATGCAATTACCAAAATACATTGTGGTGGTGTTTGAGGCAGAGTCAGTCTCTGTCTCACAGGCTGGAGTGCAGTGGTGCGATCCCCCTCAACCGGTGCGTGCCCCTGTGCCTGGCTAAAGTTTTGTTTGTTTGCTTGTTTTGGAGCGATGGGGGTTTTACCATCTTGGCCAGGCTGGTGTCGAATTCCTGGGCTCAAATGATACTCTCGCCTTGGCCTCCCAACATTCTGGGATTATAGGTATGAGCCAGCATGCCTGGCCAATATTGTGGTTTTTAATTAAAGTGAAAATTAGGTAGCATAAAATTAGCTATCCAAAGTGTACAATTCAATGGCATTTAGTGCATTTACTAATGCATGCTGTGCCACCATCACCACTATCTACTTTCAGAATCTTTTCATTATCCCATGCAGAAACCTCATATCCATTACAGAGCCACTCCCCATCCCCTACTCCCCTAGCCCCTGGCAACCCCTGATCTGCTTTTCTGTATCTATGAATTCATCCATTCTGGATATTTCACATAAAGCAAATCATATGATATGTGACCTTTTCTGTGTGGCTTCTTTCACTGAGCATAATGTTTTTGAGATCTATCTAAATTTTAGCATGTATCAGTACTTCCTTCTTTATACCAAAATACACTGAAATTAGTGATATTTTAATACATTTACAGGATAGTGTTTTTTTTTTTGAGACAGGGTCTTGCTCTGTTACCCAGGCTGCAGTAGTGACCTGATCACAGCTCAAGTTATCCTCCTGCCTCAGCCTCTCAAGGTACCTGGGACTACAGGCACACACCACTATGCCCAGCTAATTTTTGTATTTTGTTTGTAGAGACAGGGTCTTCCTATATAGCCCAGGCTGGTCTCCAACTCCCAGCTTCAAGCGACTTTCCTGCCTTGGCCTCCCAAACTACTGGGATTACAGGCTTGAGCCACTGCTTTCAGCCTGCGGGGTAGATTTTACAATCCCATTGAATCACTTTTAATAACTACGAGGCATTCTGATCATGCCTCATTCTTCTTGGCATCTGCCTTTATTCGCGTGCACCATACAGTGGGGTACCCAAGCCAGACAAAGGGGCAAACCTGGATGCCCAAACGGCCGGCTGCCAAACATGGTGGTCCAAAGACCCTTGTCAGTGTGGTTATTAATTTGAGGTCTCATCTGGGAGAAGGCCAGTACCAAAGAGAGTTGCCAGGGGAGACGGGTCAGTTGCTTAAGAGAGGAGCACAGCTGCCCTAGAACAGGAAAGGCCCGTGGCCTTGACAATGTAACCAGAGTCCCAATATTTGATAACAACATACAGGAGAAAGTAACGTGATAAGCAGTGGGAATTTTAGCTCCTCCGCAAAGGAAGAGCCTTTGCTATCTGTTCTGTTTGATTTCTTGTTCTCTTATAATTGGCTGTAGTTATGAAAGAACCATGCCAAGGCGCAGCATGAAAGCACCTCTGTTAACAGATTCACAGTGCTGTGAGCTCCTAGTAGGGTGAGAAAAAAAAATCTCTGGCTCTAGATAGAATACTTGAGGTTGAAAATATGTTGGTTACCTAAAGACCCCTTCCTCCCATGCACCCAGGCCTCTGCACTCCATTATACAGAAACCATCTCCCCCCCTCTTTTTTTTTGAGACGGAGTTTCCCCCTTTTTTAGATGAGTCTTGCTCTTGTACCTCAGGCTGGAGTGCAGCAGCACGGTCTCGGCTCACTGCAACATCCGCCTCCTCAAGCGATTCTCTTGCCTCAGCCTCCTGAGTAGCTGGGACTACAGGTGCCTGTCACCATGGCAGGGTAATTTTTGTATTTTTTAGTAGAGATGGGGTTTTGCCATGTTGGCCAGGCTCGTTTGAAATTCCTGACCTCCAGTGATCCGCTGTCTTCAGCCTCCCAAAGTGCTGGGATTACTGGCATGACCCACTGTGCCAGGCCATATACAGAAATTTTTAAAACATTCATTGATATTGCTGGGCATGGTGGCTCACGCGTGTAATCCCAGCACTTTGGGAGGCCAAGGCAGGCAGATTATGAGGTCAGGAGATCGAGACCATCCTGGCCAACATGGTGAAACCCTGTCTCTACTAAAAATACAAAATTTAGCTGTGGGTGGTGGTGTGTGCCTGTAATCCCAGCTACTTGGGAGGCTGAGGCAGGAGAATCGCTCAAGCCTGGGAGTCAGAGGTTGCAGTGAGCCGAGATCGCGCCACTGTGCTCCAGCCTGGGTGACAGACTGAGACTCCATCTCACACAGACACAAACAAATGTTCAGGTAGTGGTATTATTTATTGCTTTAAGAGTTTAGATTTTATGGTAAAAATTTAAAAATCAGGCATAGGCTGGGCAGGGTGGCTCACGCTTGTAATCCCAGTACTTTGGGAGGCCAAGGTGGGAGGATTGCTTGGAGACCAGGAGTTTGAGACTAGCCTGGGCAACACAGCAAGGTCCCATCTCTACAAAAAGCAAAAATACAACAATTAGCCGGCGTAGTGGCACCCACGTGTAATCCCAGATGCTTAGAAGGCTGAGACGGGAGGATCACTTGGGCTCAGGAGTTTGAGGCCACAGTGAGCTAGGATTGCACCGGTACACTCCAGCCTGGGTGACAGAGTGAGACCCTGTGTCTAATAGAGAAAAAAATAAGTAAATAAAAATCCAGGCACAGCACAAAACAATGTTTCTATTACAGTGATTTCCTGATTGGCGCCATTGTGTTCATGCACAGACAAGAATACATATGTCAGAGATAACTGTGTGCATTTGCGTTTTGTCTTTAGGAATTTTCATTCCTTTGGAGATTATCCAGGTAACCATTATTTGCTAATTACCTCAATTTATTATCCACCCAGGTCTCGAAATTATTGCTATTGTTGGAGGTTTAAAAGGTTGATTTTTTAAATCCAGATATTCATTATTATAACTCAGTTTAGTTCAACTCGTGTCTACACTTACAAAACCTTAGCTATTTAGTGTAAGAAATGCTGACGTACATGACGTGGAGAAAATGATAATAGACGCAGTGTTTGTCCTGTCACTTGTTTGTACTTCGTACCGTGAGAAAACTGGAGGGAAGACATAGAATTATCTTTTCAATGAAAAACAAAACAATTTAATCAATTCAAGGGTTTTTCTTATAAAGAAATATTGAGGACAGCGGAGCTTTAGATGATTTTGTTGACTTTATTTGTCTTTTCTTGACACGTGGCACAAGTGCAGATCCGATCAGGGCAGTACCACTTCTTTACATTTCGAACACGCAAAATCCTCTCTTCTAGCTATTTTATGTTTTATTTGTTTGTTTATTTTTTGGGGTGGAGTGTTGCTCTATCGCCCAGGCTGGAGTGCAATTGTGTGACCTTGGCTCACTGCAACCTCTGCCTCCCGGGTTCAAGCCATTCTCCTGCCTCGGCCTCCTGAGTAGCTGGGATTACACTAAAAAAAAAAAAATACTAGTTTTTGTATTTTTAGTAGAGACAGGGTTTCGCCATGTTGGCCAGGCTGTTCTGGAACTCCTGACCTCAGGTGATCTGCCTGTCCCAGCCTCCCGGGATTACAGGCGTGCACCACCACACCCAACCTGGATCCTTTCTTTATCCTTGAGCTTCGGGATGTAAGCTTGTGGTCACTGCAGCTTCGTCTGCTTTAGGAGGCACCCCAAGCCCAGTAACCCTGTGGTTCTTGCAGGTGGCAAAGCCAGCCAGGCCAGTGTTCTTCCCTCCGGGGTGGCGAGTTTCCCCCAGTTCTGGGCAGATCCAGAGTTGCCATTTGGGAGCCAGGGTCTAGAGTTGGGAGCCTCAGGAGTCTAGCTGGTGCTCTACTCTACTGTGGCTAAGCTGGCGCCCAAGCTGGGAGATACCAGCCTTTCCACTGTTGCCTCCCTTTCCACAGGCAAAGAAGTCTCACCCCATGGCCAGCACTGCCCAGGGCCCGCCGGGGGTACCGACAGGCTACTGCCCATGTTCACTCGGGGACCAACGGCCCTCCGTCAGCTTGCGGTGAATGCTGCCAGGCCTGCGCCTCTCCCTGCAGGGCAGTGGGCTCCCCTCTGGCCCTGGGGCAGATCCAGAAATGCCACCAGGAGCCCAGGAACTCACCTGGTGTCCTTGTCCTCTGTGAGGTCTCCTTTCCTCTTCCCTCTCCTTTCCTCAAGCAGAAGGGGTCTCTGCCTGTGGCCACCACAGCTGGGAATGTGCTGGGTCACACTTGGGTCCCGCGCGGCTCTGAGTCTCACCGGAGCCAGCGCTAGTGTGGCTGGGGTCTCGCTAGTGTTCTTCAGGGCCCAAGGGCTCCTCAGTCGGGAGGTGATGTGTCCCACTAGGACTGGCTCCTTCTCTTCAAGGGAGACGGTTCCCTTCTGGCCCAGGGTGTGTCTGGAAATGTCATCTGGGAGCTACGGCCTGGAACGGGGGCCTCACGACTCTGACCCGTCCCCTGTCTTCCTGCGGCTGAGCTAGTATCCAAGAAGCAAGACAATGTCCTCCCTACCCTTCCCTCTCCTCTCCCCAAGTCCTCTGGCTCCGAGCCCAGGAACTGCCGTGGGAACCCAGGTGCCATCCGCTGAAGATGGCCGATTTCTCGCCGGCTAGGGCTGGTCTAAGCCCTCCCTCTGTGGGCGCCGCTGAGTTCTGCCCCATGTTGCTTTCTGCTATGACAGGGCAGCAGCACTGAGTTCCCACGCAAAGCCCCACGGTCACCATGCCCGCCCTCCTCCAAGTGCACAGATTCTCTCTCTGCGCCACACGTCTGCTCCTGGAGTTTCGGGGGTGCTGGGGGAGGGTGATCAAGACTGCCCTTCCTACCCTCCTCAGGGCCTCTTTCAGTGATGTGAACTCCAACAGGTCCTGTGATCACTCACCTGAGTTTTGCATCTTAGGAAAGTGCTTTTTTTTTTTTGAGAGAGGGAAAGAAAGAAAAAAAAATGAGTAAAGGAGAGGAAGAAAGAGGAAGAGAAAGAGGGAGGGTGAACGAAAATATTGCTTTATTCTGAAAAAAAATGGGTATTAATAATGACCAATC
>JAPYYA010000057.1:0-16582 GCA_028533165.1 Leontopithecus rosalia | reverse complement strand
AAATTTATCCTCCTGTCGTCTTTGAAATTACCAGCTTTCAGTAGGTCTCTTGAGTGGACGTCCAAGATGTTAGTTCCCAGGGCCAGGAACAGCGGCGTTAAGACTGATGGTGTTTTTCTGCCCAGGCTTCTCCTGTCTGGCTTCCTTCTTGTGTCCGTAATAGGTGAGTCTGCCTTCCCGGAGCTCCAAACCTCGGTCACAAGGGGAACCAGCCGCGTTCACTCTGCGCCGAGGTGCCGCACAGCTTCTGTGCCGGCCTCAGGAGTCAGCGCTGGGAACCCGCGCGGCTCCTCCAAACCCCGGTCAGAAGGGGAGCCAGCCCCGCCTAGTCAGCTCCGAGAGCTGCCGTGCGGAGGTGCCGGCGAAACTACTGCCCCGCGTGGCTCCTCCGCTGGGAATCTTCTGCTCCTGAGCGACCAGAATTTGTCTGAAAGTGTGGCGTCCTCTAGTTCTATGAGCTTTAACTGCGAGCTGCAATCCCGAGATGTTAGCGATCGGCCATCTTGGATCGTTCCCCGCTTTTTTTAATATATATTTTTTTATTGTACTTTAGGTTTGGGTACATGTGCAGAACATGCAGAGTGTTGCATAGGTACATACATGGCAAGGTGCTTTGCTGCCTCCATCCCCCCATCACCTAGATCTGGCAATTCTCCCCATGTTATCCCTCCCCGACCTCCCCACACCCGCTGTCCCTCCCCTAGGCCCCCACAACAGACCCCAGTGTGTGATGCTCCCCTCCTATTTGGCCGTGTTGCTCTGCCTCTCCCAACTGTCTTCTGATATTAGTGAGTGTATTTAACACAGTGGTGATTCCTGAAGCTTCTTCATGAAGGTTCAGTTTTGGCTTGATAGCAATATGTGTTTCCTTGTTTCTTATCACGTGGCTTAGCAAGCAGGGCGTGTAACAGTGGAGGAAAAATCTCCAGTTTTCCAGGTTCTCTCAGCCAAAAACTTTTTTAGAGAAAGAGTATATTTAGGAAGGAGGATGACCATTCAGATTTTTACTAATAAATGTTTTATTGGTTTAATTTTACTTGTTAAAATCTAATATCCAAAAATCTATGATTCATTTTTCTCTTTTCCCATTTCAGTATTTATTTATTTTGAGGCAGAGTCTCGCTCTGTCACCAGGCTGGAGTGCAGTGGGCCCATCCGGGCTCACCGCAACCTCCGCCTCCCAGGTTCAAGTGATTCTCCTGCCTCAGCCTCCTGAGTAGCTGGGATTACAGGTGCAGCCCACCATGCCCAGCCAATTTTTGTATCTTTAGTAGAGACCGGGTTTTGCCATGTTGGCCAGGCTACTCTCGAACTCCCAACCTCAGGTGATCCACCCCCCTTGGCCTCCCAAAGCGCTGGAGTTACAGGCACAAGGCACCGTTCGCGGCCCCATTTCAGTTTTAAAAACTGCCTTCATGCAGAGAACAAACCATGATTTGTCTCCACAACATCAACTTATTTCATTTAATGAAAACTTATGAACAGGTTACGATGTATACACAAGGGAAAGCTCACATTGTGGAGAGACAAAACTTTACATAATTATATAAATGTGTCTATTTATGTAGAAAAAGACAAGAAATCACAACAAGTGACAAATTTCAAGTCGCTGGCAAATGGAACAAAAGGCAGCCCAGTACAGTTTTCTCGTTCCTGTTATTACACTTCTTATCTTTTTCTTTCCGCCATTTTGCCTGCAGTCTTCAACATCATTCTCACTAGAGGAGACAGAAAGATACAGCAGTCTTCCTTCCGCTCTGCTTGACTGAAATGTTTGCTGATTGCTATCACACAGTGTTGTTTGTTTCACAGGTCCTTATCAGTAAAGCTGCACCCAAAACTTCCTCTGTCATTTCCTGCTCAGAGGCGCTCTCCGCCCCAGGACCAGCTCTTTGGGTGTGGCCTGCGGTGTGGCCCATCAGGCCAGCCAGGGCTCAGTCTCCCTCTGTGTGGCCCTCTGTACGTCCAGCTGCTGGGTCGCTGTTCCTGCAGCAGCTGTCCTACCCAGGCCCTTGCTCTCCCTGGTTCTCTCCATCCCAGGACCATCCTAATAACCTTTTTGTCTTTTTTCTTTGAGACAGAGTCTCACTCTGTCACCCAGGCTGGTGTGCAGTAACGAGATCTCGGTTCACTGCAACATCTGCCTCCTGGGTTTAAGCAATTCTCCTGCCTCAGCCTCCTCAGCCTCCCAAGTAGCTGGAATTATAGGCACCCGCCACCACTCCCGGCTAAATCTTGTATTTTTAGTAGAGACGCTGTTTCGCCATGTTGGCCAGGCTGGTCTTGAACTCCTGACCTCAGGTGATCCACCCACCTCGGCCTCCCAGACTGCTGGGATTACGGGCGTGAGCCACTGCACTCGGCCCATCCTAATAACTTTGAAGCCTGGTTGTAGCTTCCCCTCTCCCACCTGTCCTCAACCAAGCAGGGAGTGGAGTAGTGCCTCATGGGCTTCCTCTCCTGGAAGTCAGAGAGAAGTCAAGCTACTTGATGAGGCCCGCCAGCCCCCCTGCCACCACTGAGCAGGCTGTGAGGGTGGCCAGGGCCTCTAGTGCCCAGCTGAGGTAGCTGCCTTGCCCCCAACTGTGTGGAGAGTTTCTCTTAAAAGCCCAGTACTTTTACGTTATCAGAGGTTTGCCCTTACATTTTAAAACGTTTTTCTCCACGGAGTCTTTGCAGCCAATGAACCAGAATAGCGGTTCCATCAGCTGTGAGAGCCTCGGCATCTTCATTCGTTCATTTCCTTTGCCGGTGGTCAAAACTCCTCCCCTTTACTCTTGTTATAGCAGGGCAGAAGAAAAAGCCCTACCATCACCCAGCAGGATCACCTTTTTTTCCTCAGAAAAATAATTTAGGGATAAGGTCTTGCTCTGTCACCCAGGCTGGAGTGCAGTGGCATGCTTGTAGCTTATTGCAGCCTCGGACTCCTAGGCTCAAGTGATCCTCCCACCTCAGCCTCCCAAACGGTTGGGGTTTACAGGCATGAGCCACCACGCCCAGCCACACAGCAGAAGAATCTTATCAAACCCTCCAGCATTCTGGAGAGTGTCAAGGAGGCCTCCCCAGAGGACATGAGTCCCTCCCCTATGACTGTGCCCTGACTGGGGGTCTCTGACGGCGACAGAGTTTCAGGATGTCCCTTGGGTGCATAGTTGATCAGCTCAGGAACCCCCAGGTGAGGACTGGTGGGCAGAGGGGCTGCTCCAGACTGTGCACAGCACTGCAGAATGTGTGGATGGAGGGCAGGTTGGGACTCAGTGCTGAAACTTGCACCTCATGCTGGCACCCACAGCTTCTGGCATCCTGTCACCTTATTCCATCCCATCCAATGTGTGTATTTTCCTGGGATTTCTCTGGTTATTCGGAGCAAAAGGACCAGCCTCAAAGAGTTCAAGTAGAGCTCACTCTCATGGGGGCCAGACAGGCCAAGCTGGCCGCCACTCACTCACTTCCCTCCCAGTACAAGACTCAGACTCCCATGACCATGATAGAGAAGTCTCGGATGCCCTGGAGCCATCTCCCAGGGGCCGTATTCTTCTCTAGGACTCCATTATCCTGGGGACAGCTGTCTTGTGATCCTTTCCCAGTTTCCCACCTATATGGATGTCTTTTCCCTGGAGAACACAGGCACAAGCCCTGATCCTCTTCGGTGGTGACTCAGTAGTGTGCACAGCCAGGAAAGCTCAGAAGACAGGCAGAACCAGTTATCCAGCCGTAGCTACAAGTTGACTGTAAAAAGACCCCTGGGTCCACAGGTCAGGGCTACTCGGCTGGCTCTGGCCCAGGTTCTTGGGCATAATTCTGGCCGCAGACAGGAAGCACAGAGAAGACAATCAATGGTGTTACAAGTTTTTTCAAGATTTCAATGTGGGAGACAGAACGCTTCATCCAGGCTTCCAGTTTCAAAACTGGAAGACGAATGTCCTGAGGGGTCTTGTCAGTTTTGTATACTGGCACACAGCCATGATCTACAGAAACAGGACTTTGGCTCTCTCAGCCTCAGAGACAAGAGGAAAAAACCAAGACAGGCCAAAGGACCAGAAACTTCCAGTGGACGTCAGACTTGGACAGATGAGAGTTCGGAAACCAGCACAATTGCCGTGACCAAAGTTCAGCTCCTGGGAAGGAAGGTGAGAGACTCAATGACCCTCTGGGGTCCCTCTGGGACTTCCCAGTCCACAGCTATGCTCCAGTGGCAGCTATCCTGAGGCCAAGGCCATTGGGGGAAACCTCTAAACAATGAAAACAGCCAGGGAGATGATGAGCGTAGGTCTAAGAGCAGCGAGGCAGACCGAAAAGGAAAATCTGGCTGAAGGGAAGTTGGAGTTCTCGGGGACAGGCTTTAGAGGAAGAGGAGGGTTTTTCATGAGTCTCTTTAGTAGGGCCAAAACAAGTTCGTTTCCCAAGGGCTAAAAGTCTGCCATGTTTTTATGAGTTGTGTGGGTTAAACTTGGGTCATGTTGACCCAGATACATCTCCAAGAAACACCAGATATGGGAATCTTAATAAGAAAGAATGAGCAACATGGTTGTGATCTTCCAACAGAAATAGAGTGCAAGAAAGTCCAGTTTTTTTCTCATAACAATGTTCCGCTTAAGTTTGGAGAAAATATGCTTTTTCTTAAGTTTGAAATCAAGTTTATCTACTTGTGCATGGAGTCTTTGTGTCATTCCCACTTCAGACACCAATCTATACTGTTGCCAGGAGGATGGCGACATGATTGTTGAGAAAAGGAAAAACTTCACACAAATGGCTCCTTAGAGTAGGGAGCAAAGTAGTGATGCCTGTCAGAGGCAGAAGCTTCCCTGCAGGACTAATGACATTTACAGTCCTCATTGAGAGAAAAAAGAGAAAAGGCACACAAAAACTATACTATGAATGAAAAATGGCATATAATCACAGATGCAGACAGGATTTCAAAGTAACGGCTACCGTGAATAACTTTATGCCAATACATTTGAAAATACAGTTGAAATGAACAAAGTCCTAGAAAAAGAAATTACAGGCCGGGTGCGGTGGCTCAAGCCTGTAATCCCAGCACTTTGGGAGGCCGAGGCGGGTGGATCACGAGGTCAAGAGATTGAGACCATCCTGGTCAACGTGGTGAAACCCCGTCTCTACTAAAAATACAAAAATTAGCAGGGCATAGTGGCGCGTGCCTGTAATCCCAGCTACTCGGGAGGCTGGGGCAGGAGAATTGCCTGAACCCAGGAGGCGGAGGTTGCGGTGAGCCGAGATCGCGCCATTGCACTCCAGCCTGGGTAACAAGAGTGAAACTCCGTCTCAAAAGAAAAAAAAAAAGAAATGACAAGAATTGACTTAAGAAAAAGCAGAGACCCTAAATAGTCATATAAGCATTAATTTTTTACTAGTAATATCTTCCCTTCAAACCAAACTCCAGGCCTAGATGACTTTATCAGCAAGATCTATCAAATATTCAAGAAGCAATAGTTCTAATTTTACACAAACACTTTCAGAGAATTAAGACAAAGAGGCTCCACTCTTGTTAGAGGCAAACATAACCTTGAAACCAAAACCTGTCAAGCACATTATGAAAAAGAAAATTATAAGCCAACTTTATACTTGTTAGCATAGATGCAGAAATCCAAAACAAAATATTAGCAATATATAACAATGTGAATACATGGTGACTGGGCTGGGCACAGTGGCTCATGCTTGCAATCCCAGCAGTTTGGGAGGCCAAGGTGGGTGGATCACTTGAGGTCAGGAGTTTGAGACCAGCCTGGGCAACATGGCAAAACCCAGACTCTACTAAAAATACCAAAAAAAACCAAAAAAATTAGCTGGGCATGGTGGCGTGCACCTATAATTCCAGCTACTCAAGAGGCTGAGGCAAGAGAATCATTTGAACCCAGGAGGTGGACTGACCCAAGACTACACCACTGGGTGACAGAGCGAGACAAAACAAAAAGATAATACCTGGTGACCAAGTTGTGTTTATCTCAGGAGTGCAAAGTGTTTAACAATAGAAAATCATTTATTGTAATTGACCATATTAATGTTAAAGAAGAAAAATTACATGATCAGCAGGGTGTGGTGCCTCATGCCTGTAAGCCTAGCACTTTGGGAGGCGAAGGCAGGCAGATCGCTTGAGCTAAGGAGATTGAGACCAGCCTGGCCAACATGGCAAAACCTTGTCTCTACAAAAAATACAAAAAAAATTTGCCAGTGGTGGTACTTGCCTGTTGTCCCAGCTATTTGTGGGGGTGAGGCAGGAGGATCGCTTGAGCCCAGGAGGCTGAGGCTGCAGTGAACTGAGATCAGGCCACTGTACTCCAGCCTGGGTGATAAGGCCAGACCCTGTCTCAAAAAAAGAAAAGAAAAGAAAAAGAGGCCTGGTGCTGTGGCTCATGCCTGTAATCCCAGCTCTTAGGGCGGCCAGGGTGGGAGGATAGCTTGAGCCCAGGAGTTCAAGACCTGCCTGGGCAATATAGGAAGACCCCGTTCTCCACAAAAAGGAAAAAACCAACAAAAAAAGAAAAAGAAAAAGAAAAATTACATGATCACCATAATAGGCACAGAAAAAGCATTGGATAAAATTCAATATCCATTCATGATTAAAAAGAAAAGTCAGGAACGTGAGAATGAGGATTTCTTAAGAAATCGCAGTGGCTCATGCCTGTAATCCCAGCACTTTGGGAGGCCAAGGCGGGTGGATCACTTGAGGCCAGAAGTTCAAGACCAGCCTGGCCAAAATGGTGAAACCCTGCCTCTACTGAAAATACAAAAATTAGCCAGACGTGGTGGTAGGCGCCTGTAATCCCAGCTACTTGGGAGGTGGAGGCAGGAGAATTGCTTGAACCCAGGGGGTGGAGGTTGCAGTGAGCTGCCACCAAGATCTCACCACCCAGCCTGGGTGACAGAGCGAGACTCTCTCTGAAAAAAAACAAAAACAATTGGGAGGCTGAGGCGGGTGGATCACGAGGTCGAGAGATCGAGACCATCCTGGTCAACATGGTGAAACCCTGTCTCTACTAAAAAATATAAAAAATTAGCTGGGCATGGTGGTGTGTGCCTGTAATCCCAGCTACTCAGGAGGCAGAGGCAGGAGAATTGCCTGAACCCAGGAGGCGGAGGTTGCGGTGAGCCGAGATCGGGCCATTGCACTCCAGCCTGGGCAACAAGAGCAAGACTCTGTCTCAAACAAAAACAAAAACAAAACCGAAAAACAAAAAACACCCAAAACACCTAAACTGTAAAAAAAAGGAAAAGAAAGGCAGCTGTACGTCTACTTCACACCATTACAAAGTCAATTTTGAATAGGTTGAAAACCTAAATACGAGGGGCAAAATGATACATCTTCAAGAATAAAATGAGAATAGCTCCATTATTATGAGTAAGGAAATGGTTGCATGGGCGTTTGATTTAGAATTGTTCTTTGTGCAATATATTTGATGCACCCTATTTCAAACAGCTGTATCAAGGTACAGCCTACATAAAACAAAGTGTGCGTTGCTTAAAGTATACAGAGGCTGGGTGGGGTGGCTCACACCTGCAATCTCAGCACTTTGAGAGGCCAAGACAGGAGGACTGCTTGAGGCCAGGAGTTTGAGACCAGCCCAGGCAACAAACGTAGTGAAGCCTAGCTGCCACAAAAATAATTTAAAACTTAGCCAAATGTTGTGGCACGGACCTGTGGGCCCAGCAACTTGGAAGGCCAAGACGGCAAGATCACTTGAGCCCAGGAGTTCCAGACCAGCTTGGGCAACATGACAAAACGCCATCTCTACCAAAAATACAAAAATAAGCCAGCCGTGGTGGCACATGCCTGTAATCCCAGTGACTTTGGAGGCTGAGGCAGGAGAATTGCTTGAACCCGGGAGGCGGAGGTTGCAGTGAGCCAAGATTGTGCTATCGCACTCCAGCCTGGGAGACAGAGCAAGACCCTGTCTCAAAAACAAAAACAAAGAAAAAGGAAAAGAAAAAAAAGAAAAGAAAAGAAAAAGGAAAAAGGACTGGGTGAAAGCTGGTTACTAATGGTTACTAAGCACTCTGCATGCCGGGTGCCAGGGTAAACTATTGTTCCAGCCACTTTCAGCACTGCCAATCCCATGTCCTCTGAATGCCTTCAGTCCCAGGCAAACCTTTCTGCCTGTGTGCCACTGGGCAACTGTGCTTCCTCCATCCTGACAGAAACGGGGGACTTCATTCTCTGGAGAGGGCAAAGAAGTCAGTGAACTGTGGGACACCCGGTCCAATGGAAGGCAGTGAAATTCCACCAGGAGCAGAGCCACGCTGTGAGCCGGTGCTGCCTGCCTGCACAGAGCCGACATCCCCTCCGCTGCTCCACTCCCAGAACTCTGTAGCCAGGCCCGGCCCTCCAGGCAGCTTGTTAACGAGTGTCTTCTCTGGGGAATCTGAACTAGGTGGACATCTTGGATTCCTTGCACAAGCAGTGCGGCCAAGTCTCCCTCCAGCAGAGTCCACTGGGGCCGATCCCCACTGATGTCCCTAGAGATTCTCGTTGTTCTCTCAGACTGAAAGACAGGAGTTGACGAGTAGAAAATGCTCACGGTACGCCCTGCGTGGCTGAGCACAGAGCCATGACATCTCAGAGCGCCTAGGACACGGGGAAGGTTCAACGAGCTTCCAGCAAGAGTTCAGTGTAGAGGCAGGAAGCGTTTCTGTAATGCAACAGTCAACCGAGACACAGCAGAGGCTCAGGAAGAAACGGAGTCGACTATCCTCGAAGGTCCTACACGCGGG
This sequence comes from Leontopithecus rosalia, assembly GCA_028533165.1. Classification (NCBI taxonomy): domain Eukaryota; kingdom Metazoa; phylum Chordata; class Mammalia; order Primates; family Cebidae; genus Leontopithecus; species Leontopithecus rosalia. Next base: position 7,855 of record JAPYYA010000057.1, on the reverse strand, counting down.
AGACACGACCCGGCACATGGGCCCCATGGGAAAGCACCAGGAGGTCGGTAGGCAGAATACAGGAGAACAGGAAGATTGAGGCAGGAGCCTTTACTGGGGTTTCCACAGCAAAGGCAAGGCTGGGCAGGGCCAGCCGTTTAGGGAGCTTAAGGCACAGGGCTGGTCCCTGTTTGCCTGGCGCCTGGCTCTGGGATGGTGAAGGCAGAACGATCTGCCTCTTGGGGCGCACCAGCCAGAGGGAGGAGGAAAGGCCCTGGGCTGCTCACTCTGCACCCCGAAGTCCTCTAGGGGCAGGGCCCCTCATTCTCTCTAGGAATTGGCTGGCCCTGGGAGGACAGTCTCCCCAGCCAGAAAGGGCTTTTCATTTTCATTTTTTGGAATTTTTAGAAAAGATGTCAAAACGTCATAATATACAGGTAATTTGCGCGTGCACGCACACACACACACACACACACACGAGTGATGACAACACCTGGAGCTAATGGAACCCTCCAAATGCTGGAGGGAAATCATTTTTAACCTAGAATTCCACATGTAGCCACATCACCAACGGCGTGAGTGGACAGAAACGTGGTCAGACATGCAGGTTCTCTGACAGCACTGCCAGAGGTTCTGCTGCGCCACACTTGGGGATAGACAAGAACGAGAAGACAAAGGCTACAGGGACACCAGCGCCAACACACGGGAGACACAAAGGAGACCCTGAGAGGAGGGTTTAGCCTGACCAGCTCCCAGGCTTGAGGGCAGCCAGCCTGGAACGGCAAAGTGTGAGTCACAGAGAGACACGTGCAGTCTCTAGTTCCCATCCCAGCCCTGTCAGGTGCACGACTGCAGACCCCTGCTTCCCAGGAGTCGCTAACGACCTTGCCCACTGGCTTTCCCAGAAACGAACTGTCAGGGAAGCCAAAGCCAGATCACAACCCAGAAACTCTGTCCTGTTTCCTTCTCCTGGGATCCTTGGCCTAGAGTGACTGGATTGCCTTTTCCTTACTCGCCACTTGGTTTTCTATGCATCACCTTGTGGTGCGTTTCTACAAAGCAAGACTTCCCTGTCTAAAGTCACAACCCTCCCACTGCCTGTCACGCTAGACTCTGGAGGGAGAACACTGAAGAAATCTGCAAAGATGCCATTTCCTCCTTAACACCAAGAACAAAGGCAAGGGAGCTGTAAGTGTGTTTGCGGAAGTCATCCATTCGATGAACTGACATGTCAGTGCCCACGACGGGCCGGGCACTTCCAGATGCTGGCTTGAGCCCTGCTCTTGGGGCACGCTCCTTTGAGTGGAGGAAACCAAAGTAAACACACCTCTAGAACCTGGAACTTTCAGTAGCAATAGGTGCTTGGAAGGAGGGCAGAGCCAAGGCGGAGAGCAGGACCAGGTAGCAGTGGCAGTGGCGGCAGCAGATCCAGGTGTTCTGGGTGCAGAGTGTTTCTCGGCGGCCAAAGCCATTTGGGTAATTGATTCCGATTTCCTTTGCAGCATAATATATTATCATCTTTTGTAAATTTGTCCTTGGAACTAGATAGTGCACATTCTCTATAGCGTTCACAGTTGGATACATAGTTAGAAAGCCAAAGCCATGGATTAGAGTTCTAGCCAGCTTGTTTCCTTTTCTTGGTTTTGCCCCAAGAATAAGACTGTGTTATATTTCTGCCCATTTCTTCTTTACATACTTCCAGCAAATTGTGCTTTCTCTAATAAATACTGCTAGGTTCATAAAGACATATTACAGTTAACTCTTTATGGCACAGTGGTCTCCTTCTTGACAAGGAATTATACTTTTTTGATACTATTTCCTATTCTTTGAGTTCTGCTTTGCCAGACACTATTCCTGCTTTTTTTCATTAATTTACATGTATTCACCCAAACTGAAGGAGGTTGCTGAGAGCAGATGGGTCTCTGAAGAGTTCAGACAGTTGTTCAGTGAACTGGCACGTCTGAGGGACAAACCAATGACCATTAGCTTGGAAGGGCAGGGTCATTGGGCGTAAGTCAGTAACCAGTTCACCGGGAATCATCCCCATTTTAGACAGAAGTGATGATCTGGAAGGAAACATTCTGGAACCAAGTCTAGCAAACTCAGAAACGTGGAGCAACAGTGTTCTGAAGAATGGCAGTGAGCAGGAAACCCACATAGAGAACAGTGAGAAAGCAAAATGGCATGTAAAAGCCTAAAGCTGTGGGGAAACAAGTGAAAAGCTGAAGAAACTGAAAAATCAACAGCTTTTCTTAGACCCATAAGAAAAGCTCACTTCCGGCCGGGCGCAGTGGCTCAAGCCTGTAATCCCAGCACTTTGGGAGCCCGAGGCGGGTGGATCACGAGGTCAAGAGATCAAGACCATGCTGGTCAACGTGGTGAAACCCCGTCTCTACTAAAAATACAAAACATTAGCTGGGCATGGTGGCGCGTGCCTGTAATCCCAGCTACTCAGGAGGCTGAGGCGGGAGAATTGCCTGAACCCAGGAGGCGGAGGTTGCGGTGAGCTGAGATCGCGCCGTTGCACTCCAGCCTGGGTACCAAGAGCAAAACTCCATCTCAAAAAAAAAAAAGAAAGAAAGAAAGAAAAGAAAAGCTCATTTCCACTGTCCTGGCAGTTGTAGAGACAGAAGGGTGGATACAGAGAATCACCACCACTGGCAGAAACATCCATAGGAACCACTGCTGGAGGGGAGACCTGAACTGTAATTGACAAATTGCTGGAGGCTAGGTATGGACAAATTGCAAAGCTAAAAACTTCAGGGGTGGCTAGTGATGGGATGAGCATGCTTTTGTGAGTTTTACCTCCAGGAGCTTGACCAGGTTCTCACGGTAAATATCAGAGAATAACGTCCTCATGCATCTGGCAGTAGGAGGAAAAAGGAACCATTTTGGAATCATTACCTCCAACTTCTCAGAAATCCAAGGGCAGAGTGAAATGTTTCCAGTGTTGCGAAAGAAACTCCACCGACCTAGAATTCTGTACCCCCGGAAGTTATCCTTCAAGAGTGATGGAGAATAAAGACATTCTCAGACAAATAAATACCGAGGAAATGTGTTGCCAGTAGACCTACATTGCAGAGAATGTTAAAAGAAGTCCTTTAGAGAGACGGAAAATGACATAGGGTAGAAACTTGGATCTATGTAAGGAAAGGAAGAGCATCAGAGAAGGAATAAATGAAAGTAAAAGAAAAACTTTTATTTTCTTCTTAATTGATCTAGCAGATAACAGTTTCTTCAAAATAATAATAGCAACAATGTATTTGATTATGTATGCTTATGTGTAGATCACATATATATGCTTATGTAGCCTAATATATAGGTGGAATGAATGACAGCAATGACCCAAGGGAGGAGAGGGAAGTACTAGGATTATTTTGTTACTATAAGGTACTCACACTACCTGTGAAGTGGTACAGTCTTATTTGCAAGCAGGCTTGGTTTAGTTGTAAAGGAATAGGAGAAACTCTAGGGCAATTGCTAAAAAAGGTATTGAAAAAGAAGTGTAACTGATATGCTAAGAAAGGAGAGAAAACAGAATCATATGAAACGCTCAATTAAAACCACAAAAGGAAGAAAAAGAGCAGAAAACAAAAATAGAAACAAAAGCAAAAATTAGAAAACAGCACCAAATATGGTAGATAACTATATCAGTAATCATTAAATATCAATAGTTTAAGTTCACCAATTAAAAGATAGAGATTGGCTGGGTATGTTGGCTCCTGCCTGTAATCCCAGCACTTTGGGAGGCAGAGGCGGGTGGATCACATGAGGTCGGAACTTCAAGACCTCTCTGACCAACATGGAGAAACCCCGTCTGTACTAAAAATACAAAAATTAGCTGGGCATGGTGGTGCATGCCTGTTATCCCAGCTACTTGGGAATTTGAGGTAGGAGAATCGCTTGAATCCAGGAGGCAGAGGAAGGTTATGGTGAGCCAAGATCGATCGAACCACTGCACTCCAGCCTGGGCAGCAAGAGTGAAACTGTCTCAGGAAAAAAAAAGGGCATTACACAACAATAAAGGGGTCAATTCTCCAGGAATACATAACAATCCTCAATATGTAAGTGCCTGACAATGATGTGTTCAAATACACTAGGCAAAAACTGATAAAACAGCAAGAAGAAAAATAGATAAGTCCATTGACAAAGTCAGAGACTTCAATACCCCTCTGTCAGAAATTAACAGATCCAGCAGGCAGAAAACCAGGAGGGACACAGTTGAACTCAACACCACCATCAATCAACCTAATATCATTGACATCTATAGAGCATTTTATCCAACAACAGCAGAGTACACATCTTCTCAAGCTCCCATGGAACATTCATCAAGATGGACCACATTCTGGGCCATAAAGCACACCTTAAATGTAAAATAATAGAACTACATAGTGTTTCTCTCAGACCACAGTGGAATTAAACAAGAAATCAGTAACAGAAAGTTAACTGGAAGTCCCCAAATACTTGAAGATTAAACAACATGTGTCTAAATAACACATGGGTAAAAGAAGAAATCTCAAGAGAAATTTATAAGTATTTTGAGCTAAATGAAAATGAAAACACAGCTTACTAAAATGTGTGGGATGCAGTGAATGCAATGCTTAGAGGGAAATTTATAGCGTTGACTGCATATATTAGAAAAGAAGAAGGATCTAAAATGAATGATCTAAGCTTCCACCTTAGGAAACTAGAAAAAGAAGAGCAAATTAAATTCAAAGTAAGCAGAAGAAAATGAATAAAAATTATGGCGGGCCAGGCATGGTGGCTCACGCCTGTAATCTCAGTGCTTTGGGAGAGTGAGGCAGAAGGATTTCTTGAGCTCAAGAGTTTGAGACCAGCCTGGGCAACATAATGAGACCTATCTCTACAGAGAATAAAAATAAAATAAAATTTAAAATAAAAATTATAGCAGAAATCAATAAAATTGAAAGCAGTAAATTAATAGGGAAAATCAATTAAACCAAAACTTGTTTCTTTGAAAAGATAAATAAAATATGCATGGCTCTTGCTAACTAGGAAAAAAATAGATAATATATAGAATAGAATAGAAATTACTAATGTCAGAAACGAAAGAGAGAACTGTAGATCACTGTAGATCCCATGGATATTAAAAGGATAATAAAGGAATCCTGTGAAAAACTGTATGCCCACAACTTTGGAATCTACATAAAACGAATCCATTCCTTGAAAGACACAATCTGCCAAAAGTCACACAAAAAGAAATAAACAATCTGAATAGGCCTACATCTAGTAAAGAAATTGAATCAATAATTAATAACCTTCCAAAAAAGAAAGCACCAGGCCCAGATGGGTTCATTGTTGAATTCTACCAAACATTTAAGGAAGAAACAGTCATGGGGCAGGCACATCAGGGCCTTTCAGTCAATGACAGACCGCATACGTGATGGGGATTACAATACTTATGATATGTTTAGATACACAAATACTTACCATTGTGTTACAATTGCCTACAAAATTATTACACTAACATGCTGTACAGGTTTGTAGCCTACCGTTTAAGTTTGTATATGCATACTCGGTGATGTTCACACAGTAATGAAATTGCCTAATGATGCATTTCTCGGAACATATCCGATCATTAAGAGATACCATAAGAGATACCAGCTCTTTATGGTCTCTTTCAGAAGAAGCTGAGAGAATACTTCCTGATGCATTCTATGAGGCCAGCATCACCTTAATGCCAAAACTAGAAAAAGATATAACAAGAAAAGAAAACTACAGACCAATATCTCTCATGAACGTAGACACAAAAATCTTCAACAAAATATTAGCAAATAGAATTCAACAAAGAATTGTGACTGTGACCAAGTAGGATCTATCCCAAGTAGGTAAGACTGGCTCAACATTCAAAAATCAATTAGCGAGGCCAGGCGCGGTGGCTCACGCCTGTAATCCCAGCACTTTGGGAGGCAAAGGAGGGTGGATCACCTGAGGTCAGGACTTTGAGACCAGCCTGACCAACATGGTGAAACCCAGACTCTACTAAAAATACAAAAATTAGTCAGGTGTGGTGACGGGTGCCTGTAGTCCCAGCTACTTGGGAGGCCAAGGCAGGAGAATCGCTTGAACCCAGGAGATGGAGGTTGCAGTGAGCCGAGATCCTGCCATTGCACTCCAGCCTGGGCGACAAGAGAGAAACTCTGTCTAAACAAACAAACAAATGAAAAAATAGCCTGGCGTGGTGGCAGGCACCTGTAATCCCAGCTACTTGGGAGGCTGAGGCAGGAGAATCACTTGAACCCGGGAGGTAGAGGTTGCAGTGAGCTGAGATTGTGCCATTGCACTCCAGCCTGGGTGAGAGTGAGACTCTGTCACAAAACAAACAAACAAAAAAACTGGGTCAAAAATCTTTACAGAAAGCCTCCCCAAAGAAGATAGGCAGATGGCAAATAAGCATATCAGAAGATGCTCCATATTAATACATGATCAGGGAAATGCAAATTAAAGCAACGATGAGATGCTACTACATTTTGTCCATTTGAGAATGGACAAAATCCAGAACACTGATGACACCAAATGCTGGTGAGGATGTGGAGCAATGGAAACTCTCATTCCTTGCTGGTGGGAGAGCAAAATGGTATAGCCACCCTAACAGACAGTTTGGTGGTGTCATATAAAACTGAACATACGCTTACCAGATGATCCAGCAATCACACCCCTTGGTATTTACCCGAAGGAGTTGATAAGTTGTGTCCACACAAAAACCTGTACGTGGATGTTTATAGCAGCTTTATTCATAATTGCTCAAACTTGGAAGCAACCAAGATGCCTTTCAGCAGGTGAGCAGATAAATAAACTGTGGGACATCCAGTCAATGGAATATCACTCAGTGCTAAAAAGAAATCATCTCTCAAGCCATGAAAAGACACTGAAAGAAGCTTAAATGCATATTAAAGTGAAAGAAGCCAGTCTGAGAAGGCTGCAGACTGTAGGATTCCAACTACGACACTCTGGAAAAGATAAAACTATGGCAGCAGGGGGAATATGGGAATTATCTGTACCTTCCTCTCAATTTTGCTGTGAACCTAATAGTGCTCTAAAATATAAAGTCTTTCAAAAAATCTGCCCTTCCTTCTCCCTCACCCTGCAGGGGCAGGCCCTGCTGCCCGCCTGTCCCAGGCTCCAGGCTCAGCCAGTTTCTGGCTGGAACCATAGGAGACCTGAGCCAGAGACTAGAGGGAAAAAGAAGTCAGAGGAGCAGCTCGGCAGCAGCTGCAGCTCCTACCAGAAGGCCCCCCGTGATTCTAGGCCTTCTCTCTGTGGCCCTCCAGCCTCGAGTGGGCTGTGCTGATCACCTATCAACCTCCAAGTAACACTGGGTACCCTTTTCCTGGTATTCACCGCCCTCAGTTGGAGTGGTTTCTATTTTCCTGGGACTACCTTAACCTGATGAAATAGTCACTTGGAGACTGATATGGATTGGTTCTGTGTCCCCACCCAAATCTCATGTTGAAATGTAATCCCCACTGTTGGAGATGGGGCCAGGTGGGAGGTGATTGGTTCATGGGGATGGGTTTCTCATGAATGATTTAGCACCATCCTCTAGGTGCTCTTCCTACAATAGTGAGTGAATTATCATGAGACCTGGTTGTTTAAGAGTACATGGTTCATGCCTGTAATCCCAGCACTTTGGGAGGCTGAGGCAGGTGGATCACAAGGTCAAGAGATCGAGACCATCCTGGCCAACATGGTGAAACCCCCTCTCTACTAAAAATACAAAAATTAGCTGGGTGTGGTGGTGTGCGCCTGTAGTCCCAGCTACTCCGGAGGCTGAGGCAGGAGAATTGCTTGAACCTGGGAGGCGGAGGGTGCAGTGAGCTGACATCACACCACTGCATTCCAGCCTGGGACCACA
>JAPYYA010005699.1:0-10549 GCA_028533165.1 Leontopithecus rosalia | reverse complement strand
TATTGTTATCCCCATTGTACTGACGGGGAAGCTGAGGCCCAGAGGAGCTTGGGTGCCTTACCCGAGGTCACACAGCTTGTGAGTGGTGGAGCTGAGGAAACGTGAGAAATTGTTGTTCCCAAACTGTGAGGTGCCACATGGGGGCCAAGATAAAATTCTTCTGCTTTTTCTTTTTAGAGATAGGGTCTCACCATCATTCAGGCTGCAGTATAGTGGCGCAATCATGGCTCACTGCTACCTCCAACTCCTGCACTCAAGGGACCCTCCCACCTCAGCCTCCTGAGTAGCTGGGATTACAGGCCACTGTCACTATGGTGGGCTAATTTTTAAAAATTTTTATTTTCTGTACAGATTGGGCTTTGCAATCTTGCCCATGCTGGTCTTGAACTCCTGGGCTAAAGCAGTCCTGCTGCCTCAACCTCCCAAAGCCCTGAGATTACAGGCATGAGCCACTGTACCTGGCCTGTTCTCCATCTTACTTTTTTTTCTTCTTTTTTTCCTTTTTTTTCACTTGAAGTGGCTTCAGAATGTTCTCCATCTTTCTACTTCTCTCTGCTTCCAGACCTATCCCCTTGACCACTAATTCAGGGGGCACTAAACATCTGCTACATTTGCTGATTATTTTCTAAATTAACATTTAAAAGTTGCATATTTCCTTATCAAGGTATGCAAATGATTTTTTTTTTGAGACACTGTCATGCTCTGTTGCCCAGGCTCGAGTGCAGTGACATGATCTCAGCTCACTGTAACCTTCGTCTCCTGGGTTCAAACAATTCTTCTACCTCAGCCTCCTGAGTAGTTGGAATTACAGGCGCCTGCCACCATGCCCAGCTAATTTTTGCATTTTTTAGTAAATACAGGGTTTCACCACGTTGGCAAGGCTGGTTTCGAACTCTTGACCTCAGGCTATCTGCCTCAGCCTCCCAAAGTGCTGAGATTATAGGTGTAAGCCACCGTGCCTGGCCAATTTTTTTTATTTTTTATTTTATTTATTTATTTATTTTGAGACGGGGTTTCACCATATTGGTCAGGCTGGTCTCGAACTCCTGACCTCAGGTGATCCACCTGCCTTGACTTCCCAAAGTGCTGGGATTACAGGCATGAGCCACTGTGGCTGGCCCTATTTTTTATTTTTTTAAGCAAGGTCTGGCTCTGTTGCCCAAGCTGGAGTGCAGTGTATGCGATCTCAGCTCACTACAGCCTCTGCCTCCCAGGCTCAAGCCATCCTCTTCCTCCCACCTCAGCCTCCTGAGTAGCTGGGACTACAGGCATGTTCCACCATGCCTGGCTAATTTTTATATTTTTTGTAGAGGTGGAATTTTGCTTTGTTGCCCAGGCTGGTCTTGAATCTCTGAGTTCAAGGGATCTGCCCACCTCAGCCTCCCAAAGTGTTGGGATTACAGGTGTGAGCCACTGTGCCTGGCCAGATTTTTGTTATTTTAGTACATAATGGAATGAGTTTTCCCATTATGGACTATAGTAATTTACTAATCATTTTAATATCACATTTCATATCATATATATATATATATGGGGTTTTTTTTAGATGGAGTTTCACTCTTGTCACCCAAGCTGGAGTGCAGTGGCGCAATCTTGGCTCACCACAACCTCCACCTCCTGGGTTCAAACAATTCTCCTGCCTCAGCCTCCCGAGTAGCTGGGATTACAGGTACCTGCCACCATACCTGGCTAATTTTTTGTATTTTTAGTAGAGACAGGGTTTCGCCATGTTGGCCCGGCTGGTCTCGAATTCCTGACCTCAGGTGACCTGCCCACCTCGGCCTCCCAAAGTGCTGGGATTACAGGTGTGAGCCACTGTGCCCAACTCATTCATACTTTTTATTACTCTCTTGATTGGCATCAGTAACTTGGAGGTAGTTTATTTTTTAATTTTAATTTTATTATTATTTTTTGAGACAGAGTCTCATTCTGTTGCCCAGGCTGGAGTGCAGTGGTGCAATCTCAGCTCATTGCAACTTCTGCCTCCTGGATTTCAAGTGATTCTTGTGCCTTAGCCACCCAAGTAGCTGAGATTGCAGGTGTGTGCCACCACGCCCAGCTAATTTTTGTATTCTTAGTAGAGGCAGGGTTTCACCACATTAGCCAGGCTGGTCTCGAACCCCTTATCTCAAGTAATCCACCTGCCTGGACCTCCCAAAATGCTGGGATTACAGGCATGAGCCCGCATCCCAGGTTCAAGCAGTTCTGTCGCCTCAGCCTCCTGAACAGCTGTGATTACAGGCCCATGCCACTACACCCAAGTAATTTTTGTAGTTGTATTCATATTTGTCTTTTTTTTTTTAATATGACGCAGTTTCACTGTCACCCAAGTTGGAGTACAGTGGCATGATCTCGGCTCACTGCAACTTCCACCTCCCAGGCACAAGTGATCCTCCCACCTCAGCCTCCCCAGTAGCTGGGAACACAGGCACACACCACCATGCCTGGCTACATTTTTGTATTTTTAGTAGAGACAGGGTTTCACCATGTTGGCCAGGCTGGTCTCAAACTCCTGGTTTCAAATGATCCACACACCTCCCAAAGTGCTGGGATTACAGGCATGAGCCACCACGTCCAGCCAGAGCTAGTTTCTTTTTGTGAGTTTTTTGTTTGTTTTGTTATTTTGAGATAGAGTGTTGCTCTGTTGCCCACTGCCCACTCCAGTGCAGTGGCGAGATCTTGGTTCACTGCAGCCTCTGCCTCCAGGTTTAAGTGATTCTCCTGCCTCAGCCTCCTGAGTAGCTGGGATTACAGGCACCCACCACCACACCCAGCTAATTTTTGTATTTTTAGTAGAGACAGGGTTTCACCACGTTGGCCAAGCTGGTCTCAAACTCCTGACCTTGTGATCTGCCCGTCTCAGCCTCCCAAAGTACTGGGATTACAGGTGTGAGCCACCATGCCCGGCCGAGTTAGTTGGTTTTTTATATGTCTCCATCAACTCTTGCTTTTCTGCACTGGATGCCAGGACTTGGTGAGGTAATACCTCAAAGATAATTTGCTTTCCTGGGCCTTCAAATAGACTTCAAGACAAAAACAGGAACTTTAATCCAGGTTTTCTGTTTGCTTGTCCACACAGCTGGAAGCAGAAGTGTTAATTTACTCTATAGTAATACAGCAAACACCAGGAACCCCCAAGAACTGGGATAGACCCCATCACCTTCCTCTCCAACCTCTAGGGGCACCAGATGAATCACCTCCTGTTTATATCTGTTTTTTCTTTTTTTTTTTTTTGAGACAGGGTCTTGCTCTGTCATTCACGCTGGAGTGCAGTGGCATGATCACAGCGCACTGCAGTCTTGAACTCCCAGGCTCAAGCAATCCTCCCTCCTCAGCACCTCAAGAAGCTAGGACTACAGGCACACACCACCATGCCCATCTAATTTTTTTTAAAAAAATTTATACAGACAGGGTCTCACTATGTTGCTTAGGTGGGTCTCAAACTCCTGAGTGCAAGGGATCCTCCCAACTCGGCCTCCCTAAGTGCTTGTATTCCATGTGTGAGCCACTACACCTGGCTTCCTGCTTATATATTGTGTATTTTGCTTCTTGTCGGGAAGGTATTCCCTACAAGATCCTGATTGCCACACCTCAGGCCCTGAGTAGGTAATAGGACACAAGGGTGTCTTCCATACCCTGGCCTCACTAATTAAGTCCTACACATAAGGAGGGTCCAGTTGCTGTCCTTTAAAACCAAACTGAAGCCAAGATGGCAAAATTTATGTTGGGACAGGCCTGACCTAAGGAATTTCATTTCCCAACCCTCAGACCCAGTGCTCCCTTTTAATAAGAAACATTTCGAGAGGCCTCCTTTTACCATCCTGAAATGGCATTCACATTCATGTACATTACAAGTCTTGGTGGTGTGGGGCTGCCCCCAGCACCAGACCTCTGCGCATTCAATGCCAAAGCACCCTCGCGGAGAAATTCCCAAAACACAACACAAGGGCAGGAACAGGAACAGGACCCTTGTCTGTCTGGTTCCCTGCGGTATCCCCACCGCCTAGCACAAGACCCGGCATGCAGTAAGTAAATAATTGAACAGTCTGGACACAGTTTGGACATCTATGCTGTGATTTACCGCCCTCTTCCAACAAGGCTTCCCTGTCCTCTGTTCATGGCCCCTGCCTGGGGAACCGGGGAAGAAAAACAACTCAGGGTGCACAGGGGCCAGCTCCCTTGCACAGAAAGTTCTACACAGTTCACTGACGCTGTAGGCAAATGGATGCTTCCGGGGCCCTCAGTCCTTCGGGGGACGGAATGAGAACAGAGTGAGCACAGAAAGCAGAGACATCTGTAGAGTCAATGACGCAGTGGTCGGAACACAAAGTCCAGAGCTGCACAGCCTGACCCTGGCCCTGGCACTTCTCAGCTGTGTGTCTTCTGGTAACCCCTACAGGGCCTCAGATCTCTCATCCAGAACGCGAAGGTAACAGTAGTTAAGGTTGTTGTGAAGATGCAGTGAAATGATTCATCTAAAGTGATCAGGAGAGGTTGGCACATGTTAAAAGTATCCATTATGAGTAACTTGGATCAATGAACTATCATCTCTGATACCTTGATTCCCCCCCCCGTCCCTCAAGCGCCTCCCCACCCTCTTCCCTCATACTTCCAAGTTCCACCACCTCTGGTGGATGGTCAAGAATTCAGAATAGGCGACCAACCTCCCTTTCCTTTCCCCTGCTGCAAAGCCCATCTCAGAGATCCTTTTTGTGGCGCTCAGCTAGATCCCTGCAGAGCTAGGACAGGCTCCTGGAGCCCTCCCCGCCAACCAGAGGCCCCGCCCTACTCCCTCCAACCAGCACAGGAAAACCCCGGCCTAGCCAGGGATCCAGAAGTCTCCTCCCAGTCCCTACCTAGCCCTCACCCTCAGCCACCACCAACTCACCCTGGACGGGCGCGACCTACCTCCCTGCACCTCGGCCTGTGTGAGCCCAGGAGTGCCCATTTCCCAATGTGTGTGCCCCTGTGGGTGTCCAAAGCCCTGTCTGTGTGACTCTAGGGTGTCCACTCCCCAGCGTGTCCGACCCTCGAAGCCCACAGCCCTCATCCAGGAATGGCCCGCCAAGCGCGGGGCAGGGACGCGCGCACCGAAATGTCCACCTGGAGCCGTACCACTTGGCAGGGGCGGCCAACTCGGAAACACCTTTTTGTGTGGGAGGAGGAAGGAGCCCCTTCCCCGTGTGGGGCCCGACCTGCTCGTGCCCGTCCCGTCCTCCCGGCGCCCCACCCCCGACCCTGGCGGCCCTCGGCCTCTCTCCCGCCCACCACGTTGGCCCCAGGCCCTGCGCTCCGGGCTCCCATTAGTTGTCAAACTGGGGCATGCGAACTGGGTGCCAGTCTGGTTCCCGGGCTGCCGGAAAGCCGCGTTTGGGCGGTTCCGGGTGCTGGTTCCCACACCGCTGCCTCGTGTGGGGTTGTTCGCCCGTGAAGGGGCAGGACAGGGTACGCGCTGGTGGAAGTTAGTGAGGTCACATACTGGGCCGTGGCGCCTGGTGCGGTGTGCGCTTCCACCGCAACTTTCGTAGCAAACCCAGCGGGGTTCTCGGCCTGCGCGCCGTGGTTCCTGCGTTCCTTTACTGTCCAGTTTCTCACTCCGGAAAGTGTGGCTTTGACTTTGTATCTGCGGAAGTAGGACGAACACAGGGGTGTCTGGTCCTCCTGGCACCATAAATCGCAGAGCGAGCCCCCAGTGGTCTCTGGATACGGTGTATCAAAGTTACATTAATTGTACTCCTCACGGGTCCAACGTTCGCAGCAGTGAAAAAGCCGTAAGTGCCAGGGCCTTTGGCGAAGCGTAAGGGAATAAACACTGTCCCCAGTTTTCCAGGCGCAGACTGATGGTTTTGGAGCATTAAGGTCTGGTCGGATGGGGCGGGATGGCTACGTTGACGGGTCTTATTTAATCCACAGCATAGGTGAGGTGATCACTTACCTCTTTACAGGTTGAAATGTTTACATTTTATATATATGTAAGTTGAAATAGAAGTATATATTACAGGCCGGGAGCTGTGGCTCATGCCTGTAATTCCAGCACTTTGGGAGGCAGAGGCGGGCAGATCACAAGGTCAGGAGTTCGAGACCAGCCTGGCCAATATGTTGAAACCCCGTCTCTACTAAAAAAAAAAAATAGCCAGGCGTGATGGTGGGTGCCTGTAGTCCCAGCTACTCGGGAGGCTAGGGCAGGAGAATCGCTTGAACCCCGGAGGTGGAGGTTGCAGTGAGCCAAGATCGGGCCACTGCACTTCAGCCTGGGCAACAGAGTGAGATTCCATCTCAGGAAAAAAAAAGAAAAGAAAAAAAGAAGAAGAAATATATATTACGAGCATTATAAAAGTATATACCAATATGTATAAATGCAGAATTTATAGGGATATAGATGGAGCAGTGGGGATCCAACATGCTTCGCTAAGGGCCCTGGCACTTAGGGCTTTTTCACTGCTTCAAACCTTGGACCTGCTTGTGAGAAGGAGTACAATTAATCTAACTTTGATACACTGTCTCCAGAGACCACAGGGGGCCTCTGTCTGAGATCTATGGTGCGAGGACAATCAGACACCTCCTGTGCCTGTCCTACTCCTGCAGACACAAAGTCAAAGTTCATTGCCCTGGGGTGAGTCACATGCTGAAGGGAAGGGGTACTACTGATCTTTTAACTGGGTGCCCAAAATATTACTTTGTCACCCAGGCTGGAGTACAATCGCGAAGTCATAGCTCACAGTCTGGACATCCTGTGTTTAAGCCATCCTCCCACCTCAGCTTCCCAAGTAGCTTGGAGTACAGGTGTGTCGCGCAAAACCTGGCTAATTTTTCACATTTTGTAGAGATAAGGTCTCACAATGTTGCCCTGTTGATATCAAATTTCTCTGCTCAGGCAATCCTCCTGCCTCAGACTCCCAAAGTGCTGGAATGAGCCACGTGCCAAGCCTATATTTTTTTTGAGACTTTATCATTCTGTTGCCCAGGCTAGAGTGTAGTGGCTTGATCTTGGCTCACTGCATCTCCGCCTCCCAGGTTCAAGCAATTCTCCCACCTTAGCCTCCCAAGTAGATAGGATTTACAGGCACTCACCACAACTCCTGGCTTTTTTTTTTTTTTTTTTGTATTTTTAGTAGAGATCGGGTTTTGCCATGCTGGCCAGGCTGGTCTCAAACTCCTGACCTCAAGTGATCCGCTCACCTCAGCCTTCCAAAGTGCTGGGATTACAGGCGTGAGCCTCTGTGCCTGGCAGTATTATTTTTTTTAAAGAGAAATTATGGGCCGGGCATGGTGGCTCACGTCTGTAATCCCAGCACTTTGGGAGGCCAAGGTGGGTGGATCACAAGGTCAAGAAATCGAGACCATCCTGGTCAACATGGTGAAACCCCGTCTCTACTAAAAATACAAAATATTTGCTGGGCATGGTGGCGCGTGCCTGTAATCCCAGCTACTCAGGAGGCTGAGGCAGGAGAATTGCCTGAACCCAGGAGGCGGAGGTTTCGGTGAGCCGAGATCGCGCCATTGCACTCCAGCCTGGGTAACAAGAGCGAAACTCCGTCTCAAATAAAATAAATAAATAAATAAATAGAAATTACTGTTACTTGAGGCCAGGAGTTCGAGACCAGTCTGGGAAACATAAGACCATGTCTACAAAAATTACAAAATATATTAGTCCAGTTTGGTGGTGCAAGCCTGTGGTCCCAGCTACTCAGGAGGCTGAAGTGGGAGGATCACTTAAGCCTGGGGATTTGAGGCTGCAGTGAGCCATGATTGTATGACTGCACTCCAGCCTGGGCAAGAGTAAAACCTCATCTCAAAAAATAAATGAATAGGACAGGCACAGTGGCTCATGCCTGTAATCCCAGCACTTGGGGAGGCTGAGATGGCAGGCAGATCACCTGAGATCAGGAGTTTGAGACCAGCCTGATCAAATGGTGAAACCCTGTCTCTATTAAAAATACAAAAATTGGGCCAGAATGATGGTTCGGGCCTGTAATCCCAGCACTTTGGGAGGCCGAGGTAGGGGGATCACCTGAGGTCAGGAGTTAGAGACCAGCCTGACCAACATGGTGAAACCCTGTCTCTACTAAAAATACAAAAATTAGCTGGGGTTGGTTTTGCCATGTTGTCCAGGCTGGTCTCAAACTCCTGGCCTCAGGTGATCCATCTGCCTTGGCCTCCCAAAGTGCTACGATTACAGGTGTGAGCCAACATGCCCGGCTATTTTTTTTAAGAATGTTGTAGAGATTGGGGGTCTCATCAGGTTGCCCAGCTGGCCTCGAACTCTTGGGCTTAAACAATCCTTCAGCCTCAGCCTCCCAAAGCGTTGGGATTACAGGTTGGAGCCACCATGCCCTGCCCTATGAATGATTTCAAATGCATTAGGTCCTCCTAATCAAAATTCTCTCATTCAACATTTAATTTTGAGTGCCAACTGTATCCCAAGATCAGTGTTCAGCCCTGCAGTAAACAACATGGACAAGCTGCTGCCTTCACAGAATCTCCATCCAGGGAGCAGGTGGATATATCTATCACCAGGCCATTATTGGTTGCTTACCTGCAAAAGAGTGAATTTAGGGTCAATTAAGTTAATAATCCACCTAACTCTAATGACATCTCTACAGTATTGTGTCTTTTAAAGTACATTTACAGCCTGGGCAACCTGGGGAAACCCTGTCTCTACAAAAAAAAAAAATTCTGAGACAGTCTTATTCTTTCACACAGGCTGGAGTGCAGTGGGGTGATCTCAGCTCACTGAAACCTGAAATCCCCTGGTTCAAGCAATTCTCATGCCTCAGCCTCCTGAGTCACTGGGATTACAGGCGTACACCACCACTCCTGGCTAATTTTTGCAATTTTAGGCTGGTCTTGAACTCCTGGCCTCAAGTGATCTGCCTGCCTTGGCCTCCCAAAGTGCTGGAATCACAGGCCTGAGCCACCACACCTGACCCCTCCTGTCTCTTTTTTTTTTCTTTTGAGACGGAGTTTCACTCTTATTACCCAGGCTGGAGTGCAATGGCGCCATCTCGGCTCACCGCAACCTCCGCCTCCTGGGTTCAGGCAATTCTCCTGCCTCAGCCTCCTGAGTAGCTGGGATTACAGGCCCACACCACCATGCCCAGCTAATTTTTTGTATTTTTAGTAGAGACGGGGTTTCACCATGTTGACCGGGACGGTCTCGATCTCTTGACCTCATGATCCACCTGCCTCGGCCTACCAAAGTGCTGGGATTACAGGCGTGAGCCACCGCACCCGGACCCCTCCTGTCTCTCTTAACACACGTTGTTGATATTCACTCAGAGTGGCTGGCAAGATATTAACTATTAGGAAAAGTTATAGATTGTAATCTCAAACCTTTTGGAAGACCAAAAGGTTTTATCCAGGCATGCCGAAGGCAGCCTCCTCATTAACATTAGCATAGGAAAGAGAAACGATTAAAGGCCTTACCCATTTGTCTCCACTGTGTTTACTCTGTTAATTTTGTGCTGGGTGGCCGTCTCTGGAAGATCAAAGGGAAATTACCTGTTAATAGTATTTACCTAAAGTTTTTATTAGTCATATATGTATTCTCTTAATCATGTTAATTATCCACAAGTGTGTTAACTTAGAATCTCTGTTGTAAAATCTTGACAGAATAACTGTGTGGATGGACAGAAGGTCTTGGTCCATTGGTTCATTTCGCCCTCTGAAAGCAGCCAATGGCCATCCCTAGTCCACTTGGATCACTGAAGCAGGTGTGAGAGTGCATTCACTCATCCATGGTTGAGTCAGGGGCTGCAGGACAGACTTCCGCCGGTGGTGGTTGATGTCTCAGGTGGTGACCCCGACATGATACCTGTCACAGCAGGCACTTGAACCTGGAGCAAACCGACATGATCATTGCTGTGAGGAAGGGTGGGCGGACCTCCCAAGACCAGAGAGTAAAGAGGACCATGCAGTCAGGTCAAGAAGTCAGTAAGTCATTGGTACCCACTGGGGATTGTCAAGCTCAGGGAGGCATTATTTCAGGCAAGGGATTCATCATGGGACTGCAATAATCAGCTCAACAGATAAAAGTACAGAACATAATTCAAACTGCTGTTTCCCAAGGCCCATGGTTCCAAGCAAAGAGCACGCTGGACAGAAAGCTTTGGGAACAAATGGGGAGAAATCATGCACAAAGTCATCTAAAAAATAGGAAAAAAAGACAGAGGAAACGCTACAACTCTAGGAATTTGTTTTAAGCAAGAAGCATTACAGAAAGAACTCCTAACCTGCCCAGTAATTAATAATCAGCAAGGCAATCAAGTGTATGTTTATTTAAAAAGATACGAAAAAAAGGCATTGCAGGCCAGAGCAGCTCGGCTGAGCAAAAGGAAGAAATAAGAAAGTACAGAAAAGGAAACACCATATATACTCACTCATAGGCGGGTGATGAACAATGGGAACACATGGACATAGGGAAGGGAGCACCACACACTGAGGTCTATTGGGGGAAATAGGGGAGGGACAGCGGGGGGAGGGGGAGCAGGGGAGGGATGGCATGGGGAGAAATGCCAAATATGGGTGAGGGGGCAGAAGGCAGCAAAAC
>JAPYYA010005698.1:0-10549 GCA_028533165.1 Leontopithecus rosalia | reverse complement strand
TTCCAGGGCAGCCCCAGCTCAGACTCACCAGCACCAGCCTTTACACCGCTTCCTCCTCGGAAAAAGAAGAATCTTTTCCTGATCTGGAACTGGAATTGAAGTCCCTTCGGAGATCCGAAAATCTGCAATACAGAGGTTATTTGTAACTCGGCGTCTCCAGGCTGGTGAGCAAGCTGAGGAGAGCAAGAGGGATGGGGAGCTGCGCCGGGGAGCGGGACCGGGCTGAGAGGCGACCTGGGCTCTTTCTCTTCCTGCTGCCTTTGTTCTGCCCGGTGCTCGGTGAGCAGATCCGCTACAGGATTCCCGAGGAAATGCCCAAGGGCTCCGTAGTGGGGAACCTCGCCAAGGACCTGGGGTTCAGCGTCCAGGAGTTACCGACTCGAAAACTGCGCGTCAGTTCGGAGAAGCCTTACTTCACCGTGAGCGCAGAGAGCGGGGACTTGCTTGTGAGCAGCAGGCTGGACAGGGAGGAGATCTGCGGGAAGAATCCAACTTGTGCTCTGGAATTTGAGGTCGTTGCTGAAAATCCATTGAACTTTTATCACGTGACTGTGGAGATCGAGGACATTAATGACCACACACCAAAATTCACGCAAAATTCCTTTGAGCTGCAAATAAGCGAGTCTGCACAGCCTGGCACACGATTTATATTAGGATCTGCCCATGATGCAGATATTGGTAGCAACACACTGCAGAGTTACCAACTCAGTCTCAGTGATCATTTCTCATTGACAAATAAAGAGAAATCAGATGGCAGTAAGTACCCTGAGCTGGTATTGAAAACACCTTTGGACCGAGAAAACCAGAAATCCTACCATTTGACTTTGACTGCCTTGGACTTTGGGGCTCCACCCCTAAGCAGCACTGCACAAATACGGGTTCTAGTGACTGATGCCAATGATAATGCTCCAGTGTTCAGTCAAGACGTATACAGGGTGAGACTTTCGGAAAACGTGTACCCAGGGACCACGGTGCTACAGGTGACTGCCACGGACCAGGATGAGGGTGTCAATGCTGAGATCACTTTCTCTTTCAGTGAAGCTAGTCAGATCACCCAATTTGACCTGAACTCTAACACCGGGAAAATAACTGTTTTAAATACATTAGATTTTGAAGAAGTCAAAGAATATTCCATAGTTTTAGAAGCAAGGGACGGTGGAGGAATGATTGCGCAATGTACAGTGGACATAGAAGTCATAGATGAAAACGACAACGTCCCAGAAGTGATATTCCAATCTCTACCCAACCTGATTATGGAGGACGCCGAGCTGGGAACACATATTGCTCTGCTCAAAGTGCGTGACAAGGATTCCAAACACAATGGAGAAGTTACTTGTAAATTGGAAGGTGATGTTCCGTTTAAAATACTAACTTCTTCAAGAAACACGTATAAATTAGTGACAGATGCTGTTCTAGACCGCGAGCAGAATCCAGAGTACAATATCACTATTACGGCCACAGACCAAGGCAAGCCGCCCCTCTCCTCCAGTTCCAGCATCACCCTACACATTGGCGATGTAAATGACAACGCTCCGGTTTTCTCACAGCCTTTCTATATAGTCTATGTGTCCGAGAACAACCCTCCTGGAGCCTCTATTTCACAAGTCAGCGCTTCCGATCCCGACTTGGGACCTAATGGCCAAGTCTCCTACTCCATCGTGGCCAGTGACCTGGAGCCTCAGGAGCTGTCGTCCTACGTGTCGGTGAGCGCACAGAGTGGGATGGTGTTCGCGCAGCGCGCCTTCGACCACGAGCAGCTGCGCTCCTTCGAGCTCACGCTGCAGGCCCGCGACCACGGCTCGCCTGCTCTCAGCGCTAACGTGAGCCTGCGCGTGTTGGTGAACGACCGTAATGACAACGCCCCGCAGGTGCTGTACCCCGCGCTGGGCCCCGACGGCTCTGCGCTCTTCGATATGGTGCCGCGCGCTGCAGAGCCTGGCTATCTGGTGACCAAGGTGGTGGCGGTGGACGCAGACTCAGGACACAATGCCTGGCTGTCCTACCATGTGCTGCAGGCCAGCGAGCCCGGGCTCTTCAGCCTAGGGCTGCGCACTGGCGAGGTACGCACGGCGCGCGCCTTGGGCGACAGGGACGCAGCCCGCCAGCGCCTGCTGGTCGCTGTGCGTGATAGTGGACAGCCGCCACTCTCTGCCACCGCCACACTGCACCTGGTCTTTGCCGACAGCTTGCAGGAAGTGCTGCCGGATATCACCGACCACCCTGAGTCCTCTAACCCCCAGGCGGAGCTGCAGTTTTACCTAGTGGTGGCCTTGGCCTTGATCTCAGTGCTCTTCCTCCTGGCGGTGATTCTGGCCATTGCCTTTCGCCTGCGACGCTCCTTCAGCCCCGCCGCCTGGAGTTGCTTCCAACCTGGTCTCTGTGTCAAGTCTGGCCCTGTTGTTCCCCCTAACTACAGCGAGGGGACTTTGCCTTATTCCTACAATCTATGTGTTGCACATACAGGAAAGACGGAATTTAATTTCCTAAAATGTAGTGAGCAATTCAGTTCAGGACAAGACATACTTTGTGGTGATTCATCTGGGGCCTTATTTCCACTTTGTAATTCCAGCGAATTGACTTCCCATCAGGTGAGTTTCCTTTAAGTATAACTTATTTCACATTGCCTATGCACTTCTGCATATTTATAGGAAAATATATATATTCACAGGAAAATATATAATTTTTAGACCTCATGAATCATTTTGGGAATGTTGTAGTCAGTTAAAAATTAATTCTTCAAAGGAGGAGTGAAGTAGGAGCAATTTGTGGCCCAACATTTGTTTGTTTGGTTTTTAACGGAGATTAGATTTACAAAGCAATGAAGGTGTGGTTTTTAACCACAAAGTGAAAATATTAGACAGTTGTTGACTCTCCTAAAAAGTGAATGAGATTTTTCCATACATTTTCCTTCTTGTTGCCTAATATATGATGAATACTTTCTTCAGCTTGGACGTGCCATAAATATAAAAATATTAAGCAAAGAAATTAAGCTAAGCTTCAGTACTTTTCTTCACTAATTTACCTGGTAAATCCATACTAGTCTACCGTTTTATTTCTTGTGTTAACTTCCCTTTTGTTTCAAATGTTCCTAGAGTAAGGAGTCTTCAGCCGGATTTTTATGTCCATGGACCCCTTATGGTTGTACGCAGTGTATGCTGTGTGTGTGTGTGTGTGTGTGTGTGTGTGTGTGTGTGTGATCCTTTTACTTAGAAAAAGGTCTTCCTCATTACAGGAAGATCATTAGAAGATCAAAAGCAGATTCTCCTTACTTGCAACATAGTTTCAGGATTAGACTGTATTCAAGTTCA
Source organism: Leontopithecus rosalia (assembly GCA_028533165.1). NCBI lineage: Eukaryota > Metazoa > Chordata > Mammalia > Primates > Cebidae > Leontopithecus > Leontopithecus rosalia. The sequence goes on along the minus strand of JAPYYA010005698.1, from coordinate 7,241 downwards.
TTCTATGTCCTCCATCAAAGAAAAGACAACGTTTTGTGTCTGTTGTTCCTCTCTCACACAACCCTAATATATGATGTATAACTGCCTTTTCTGTAGCCCTAAGCTAATATAGCTAGAGATCTTCCAATTATTCTGCTATCTCTGGGAGATAAATATAGTCTTGGATTTTTCAGATTTTTAGACAAAACTGCCAATCTGATGTGCATACAAAATACCAAGGAACATATGAGCCTTTTGCTAGGTATCTCTAAGCAACTGCTTCAATTAATGGCCACTTTACAAATTGCTGAAGGAAAGAGACCTCTTTCAATTCTTTTTCTCTTTTTTCTTCTTTTTCCTTTTTTTTTTTGTTTTTGAGACAAAGTCTCTCTGTATCACTCATGCTGTAGTGCAGCGGCACAGTGATAGCTTACTGCAGCCTCAAACTCCGGGGCTCAAGCAATCCTTCTGCATCAGCCTCCTGACTAGCTGGAACTCAGGCTTATGCCACCAGACCTGGCTAATTTTTCTATTTTTATAGAGACAATATTTTCCTTCACAAATTTAACTGGTATAGTTTCCATTGTCTACTCAGTTTTCCATATGCATAAGAAAATATATTCACAGAAAAATATAAAGTTTTCAGATCCAATGAATTATTTTAGGAAAGTTTTAGTCAGTTAAAAAACTGTTATACCATTCTTCAAAGGAAGGGTGAAGTAGGCTGATCTGTGTTGCTCAGGCTGGTCTTGAAGGGAAAGAGACTTTTTTGTATTCACATTTATTGTTTGACTTCTTAGGAAGCATTATGTAGTCATTATTTTTTGAAGTTCTTTAGATCAAAGTAGGTAAAGTTAACTTTAGAATATATGTCTACCTTAAAAAGTGAAGTCTGCTTTAAAATGTAGTCATCTCTTTGGTAGAAGGGATGGGATGGAGCTTTGCTTTTATTGTATATTCATCTGTACCTTTCAAATATTCAACTAGAAAAATATAAACAATGTAAATAAAATAGTAAAACAATATAATATCTCATAAAACTGCAATGGTAAAAGCATTTATCCTATTGAAATATCACGATTTTTATTTGAAAACATTATCAATATGTAGTTCAAGTGGCATTTAGAAGGATAATTTAACAGTAACAACTCTATAGAAAGCTTCTATGTGATTAAGTAGTTTAAACCAAATAAAACAATTTCTGAGTTAGTCATCTCCAGGTTAATTTTAGTCTTATAAATTTATTTCTTGTGACAACTGAAGTTCTTAATTATTTGTTAGTATATATTGGAGACATTTACAGTAAAGCTTAGAGCACAAGGGGAAATGAAAGTATCATGTTAGTTTTTTGAAGACCAAATGTATTCAGAAATGTGAGTAATCCGATGCTACAATCTGATCATTCTGATCTAATGTGATCATTTAATAACACTAAATAAAACATTCATCTCATTCTTTGGCTGTTTCTTTTAAAATATGTGTTTAGGGATAAATCAAATAAATTCGAAACAAAGTAATATGCAAATGGTATTTTTTTTCTCAGTAATCTAGCAGAGTATTGCATCGAGAAGTAATCTGTATCTCAGTGCAGTAACTATTTAGGACTCTAAGCGCCGCTGTTCACCTACTGGGAGGGAAATACAACCGAAAACACTCAGATCTCACACCTCACAAAGACCCGGAGATCCTACAAACTAACTGCTGGACTGCGGCGAAACCCCACCTCGGTTTGGAGGCACTGCAGGTTTCCGGAGGATTATCATCTCCATAGCTGCGGCAAGAAACTAAATAAGACACGCTTAGGCACAGCGAAGATTCTGAGAGGATTCTGCAGCAGAACAACAATGGCCACTCCACAGAATCGCCCCAGACGCGGCGAGCTGATCCTGCTGTGCGCGCTGCTGGGAACGCTGTGGGAGATCGGGAGGGGACAGATTCGCTACTCGGTGCCAGAAGAGACAGACAAAGGCTCTTTCGTGGGTAATATATCCAAGGACCTGGGGCTGGAGCCCCGGGAGCTGGCGAAGCACGGAGTCCGCATCGTCTCCAGAGGTAGGACCCAGCTCTTTGCTCTGAACCCCCGCAGCGGCAGCTTGGTCAGTGCGGGTAGGATAGACCGGGAGGAGCTCTGCGCTCAGAGCCTGCGGTGTCTGATAAATATTAACATCCTGGTCGAGGATAAAGGAAAACTATTTGGGGTAGAAATAGAGATAATTGATATTAACGATAATAACCCAAAATTCCAGGTCGAAGATCTGGAAGTAAAAATTAACGAAATCGCGGTTCCTGGAGCACGTTACCCACTCCCAGAAGCTGTTGACCCGGATGTGGGCGTGAACTCCCTCCAGAGCTACCAGCTCAGCCCCAATCACTACTTCTCCCTGGAAGTGCAGACCGGAGACGATGGAGCCATAAACCCAGAGCTGGTGCTGGAGCGCGCCCTGGACAGAGAGGAAGAGGCTGCTCACCACCTGGTCCTCACAGCCTCGGATGGCGGCGAGCCTCGTCGCTCCAGCACAGTGCGCATCCATGTGACAGTGTTGGATACAAATGATAATGCCCCGGTTTTTGCTCAACCGATTTACCGAGTGAAAGTGCTTGAGAACGTGCCCCCAGGGACCCGGCTGCTTACTGTAACAGCCAGCGACCCGGATGAGGGAACCAACGGAAAAGTGGCATACAAATTCCGGAAAATTAATGAAAAGCAATCTCCATTATTCCAGCTTAATGAAAATACTGGGGAAATATCAATAGCAAAAAGCCTAGATTATGAAGAATGTTCGTTTTATGAAATGGAAATACAAGCCGAAGATGTGGGGGCACTTCTGGGGAGGACCAAATTGCTCATTTCTGTGGAAGATGTAAATGACAATAGACCAGAAGTGATCATTACGTCTTTGTTTAGTCCAGTGTTAGAAAATTCCCTTCCTGGGACAGTAGTTGCTTTCTTGAGTGTGCATGATCAAGACTCTGGAAAGAATGGTCATGTTGTCTGTTACACACGTGATAATTTACCTTTTAAATTAGAAAGGTCAATAGATAATTATTATAGGTTAGTGACATGGAAATATTTGGACCGAGAAAATGTCTCTATCTACAATATCACAGTGATGGCTTCAGATCTAGGAACACCGCCTCTGTCCACTGAAACTCACATCACCCTGCACGTGGCAGACATTAACGACAACCCTCCTACTTTCCCTCATGCCTCCTACTCAGCCTATATCCTAGAGAACAACCCGAGAGGAGCCTCCATCTTCTCCTTGACTGCACACGATCCTGACAGCCAGGAGAATGCCCAAGTCACTTACTCTGTGACGGAGACCACGCTGCAGGGGGCGCCTCTGTCCTCCTACATCTCCATCAACTCTGACACCGGTATCGTGTATGCACTGCAATCTTTCGACTATGAGCAGATCCGAGACGTCCAGCTACTGGTGACAGCCAGCGACAGCGGGGACCCGCCCCTCAGCAGCAACGTGTCGCTGAGCCTGTTCGTGCTGGACCAGAACGACAACGCGCCCGAGATCCTGTACCCCACCCTCCCCACAGACGGTTCCACTGGCGTGGAGCTGGCGCCCCGCTCCGCAGAGCCCGGCTACCTGGTGACCAAGGTGGTGGCGGTGGACAGAGACTCGGGTCAGAACGCCTGGCTCTCCTACCGCCTGCTCAAGGCCAGCGAGCCTGGACTCTTCGCGGTGGGGCTGCACACGGGCGAGGTGCGCACGGCGCGGGCCCTGCTGGACAGAGACGCTCTTAAGCAGAGCCTCGTGGTTTCTGTCCAGGACCATGGCCAGCCCCCTCTCTCGGCCACCGTCACGCTCACCGTGGCCGTGGCCGACAGCATCCCCGAAGTCCTGGCCGAGCTGGACAATCTGAAGCCTTCGGTGGACCCGGACGATTCTGGCCTCACATTCTATCTCGTCTTGGCGGTGGCTGCCGTCTCCTGTGTCTTCCTCGCCTTTGTTGTTGTGCTTCTGGGGCTCAGGCTGAGGCGCTGGCACAAGTCACGCCTGCTCCAGGATTCCAGTGGCAGATTGGCGGGCGTGCCTGCCTCACATTTAGTGGGTGTTGAGGAGGTACAGGCTTTTCTACAGACCTATTCCCACGAAGTCTCCCTCACCGCAGACTCGCGAAAGAGTCACCTGATCTTTCCCCAACCCAACTATGCAGACACTCTCATCAGTCAGGAAAGCTGTGAGAAAAATGATTCTTTATTAACATCCATAGATTTTCATGAATGTAAGAATGAAGCTGATCATGGTCAGGTGAGTTTAGTGTTTTGCTTGCTTTTAATTTCCAGATGAATTTTATTTGGCATAAATTATGTGTTTTGAAAAACATTGTGAAGATAGTTGAAAATAATTTTTAAGGCATATCACAGAGTTTTGGGTTTATTTTGGTGGGATTACTATAACAATGAACTCTAATAGTCATAGGTTGTTGTTTCATTTGCTTTTGAACAGCTTGGAAAAGATTGTTCAACAATTTTAAGCCTTCCAGTATTTTATTTCTATTATCACTCATTCACTTCAGAAGTACCTACTCATCCATACTGGTAATTTTGCTATTGTTCGTGTGTGCATGTGTGTGTCTATGTATCTTAAATTAGAACTTCAGAAAATTATCAAGAAATCTAAAGCCTTGTATGAGCTTAGTAAAAGTAAAATGTATCTCAGAATTTTTAGTTATGTTTAGCATTTGAACCTATAACTATGCTCTTGTAGATTTCTTCATTTTGATCCTCTTTTCTGAGCCCTGTTTCTGTACAGTGCCCTTCAAAACTTTAATACTTCTTATCATCTTTCAAAACATGAACGAAATTTAAAGATGGATCTTGGTGGGAGATAAGACTGGTTACTAAATGTTAAGTATGTGTGACAATGGTTACCTGGGCTCCATGCCCATGGAGACATGAAATCTAAAAGCCTAGAATGTCCATTGTTCCACCAAACACAAAACAAAAGCAAAACATTAGATCTGAATTAAAATGTGGTTTTAAACTGTTGAAAGTGACTTTCGTAAAATATGTAAGAATATATTTCAATAGAATTCCAATGAGCTGGTTTGGTTGTACATCCATATACAATGGTGAGAATGTTGATTTTAAGAACCAACATTTCAGGTACACATGTTCTAAATAAGCTGATCGATTCGATTAAAATTATTCAGTTTTGACTGGACACGGTGGCTTATGTCTGAAATCCCAGCACTTTGGAAGGCTGAGGCAGGAAGACTATTTGAGCCCAGGAGTTTGAAACTGCAGTGAGCTATGATCATGTCACTACACTCAAGCCTAAGTGACAAAACCAGACCCTGCCTCTTAAAAAAAACTAATATTAATAGTAATAACTCAGTGCCAGATGCGGTGGCTCACGCCTGTAATCCCATCACTTTGGGAGGCCGAGGCAGACAGATCATGAGGTCAGGAGATCAAGACTATCGTGGCCAACATAGTGAAACCCCGTCTCTACTAAAATACAAAACTTAGCTGTGCCTGGTGGCACATGGCTGTAATCCCAGCTACTTGGGTGGCTGAGGCAGGAGAATCACTTGAACCAGGGAGTTGGAGGTTGCAGTGAGCCAAAAACACACCACTGCATTCCAGCCTGGTGATAGAGTGAGACTCTGTCTCAAAAAAAAAAAAAAAGTAATACCTCAGTCTATGCTGCTCATTCCTGTATTCTTGCATTCCTTCTTGTAGCATATGAATAAAGCTAATCCCTGAATTATTATAAGGTAGAAGAAGATGACCCAATACATTTTTGTTAGTAATGAAAAGGATATCTCCTAAGGATTGTGTAGTGTTCTACTGTTTGGTTCATATTCAGTGGAATGGGAGTTAACCTCATAGTTTGTGTACCATTTGGATGCACATTTGAGAGGACAATATATCATTGACACTATGCAATTTTAAAAACTGTGATGAAAGTTGCCCTGATAGGAAGAAAATTTTTACTCTCCCTAAAAATGTTGGCTAGTTGTTTTTATTCATCTGACAAATGGACTAAAAACGGTTGACCAATGTCACCATAGTCTACAAATTTATGTAAATAAATGTATGAGCTTAATTTATTCAATTCCAAAGTTATTTCTTCAGTAAAATGGTGGTATATAGATAGGGTAATAATGCAGTCCACTAGAATATCCCTTTGTACCTTGTATTGCAGAATAGATAAGCATTTCCCCGATAACTCTTAAAAATGAATTTATGGGCCGGGCGTGGTGGCTCACGCCTGTAATCCAAGCACTTTGGAAGCCAATGCAGGTGGATCACCTGAGGTCAGGAGTTCAAGACCAGCCTGACCAACATGGTGAAACCCCGTCTTTAAAAATAAAAAAAAAAGAATGAATTTATGTACTACAAAAGACATGACATAAGACAAGTATTTTGGGATATGAAGAAGAGCAACATAGTAGTGTATATCATTTCTTGGCTACATCATATGGGCAATATACTTGGAGGAATATTTTCTGAAGAAGAAGAGTAAAGATACATTATTTTTTAAAGATATTAATATTGTCAGGAAGAGGAGATGTTTGGGGATTGATACAAAATTGCCACGACTTTACAAAATAATTTTAAATAGTATGGATTTCCCTCCCATGTGTAATGTAAAACAGTAGAAATACTGAGTGGTAGAAATTATAGAAATGAACAGAAGAATGATAAAATTGTTTCCACATATCATAGCTAATGAAGAAAAATGATGTTTTGAAATCAGCATAGTATGAACTCTCTGAGAGCAAGACCTGTATTTTATTCATTATTTTATTGCCAGTGACAAGGGCAATACTTAGCTCTAGCTAGTTCAAGGTATGTTTGCAGAATGGTGTAAGAATGGACCAATGTACGCAGGTTTGTGTAAAAACTCTATGCGATAATTCTAACAATTTGGAAAAAGTAGAAATATACCTTAAAGAGGGTGTTATAATTTGTTATTAAATATATGAAGGTAAAAGCTTTGCTTGTTGAGTTAGGCACACAAATGCATTTGCCGCACTGGTTAAACTGAAGCAGCAGAGGCTGTAGTTTCCTAGTGCTGACTCTGGGCGCCGCTGTTGGCCAAAGTGGAGAGCCTGGCGCTCCAGATCTCGCGCAGCCGCAGCGCACCTTCCAGGGCAGCCCCAGCTCAGACTCACCAGCACCAGCCTTTACACCGCTTCCTCCTCGGAAAAAGAAGAATCTTTTCCTGATCTGGAACTGGAATTGAAGTCCCTTCGGAGATCCGAAAATCTGCAATACAGAGGTTATTTGTAAC
>JAPYYA010005697.1:0-10552 GCA_028533165.1 Leontopithecus rosalia | reverse complement strand
TGAGTTAGTTTCTGAATTCTGAGTTCTAACTTGATTGCACTATGGTCTGAGAGACTGTTTGTTATTATGTCAGTTGCTTTGCATTTGCTGAGGAGTGCTTTACTTCCAATTATGTGGTCAATTTTAGAGTAGGTGTGATGTGGTGCTGAGAAGAATGTATATTCTGTGGATTTGGGGTGGAGAGTTCTGTAAATGTCTACAGGTTTGCTTGTTCCAGGTCTGAGTTCAAGCCCTGGATATCCTTGTTAATTTTCTGTCTGGTTGATCTGTCTAATATTGACAGTGGAGTGTTAAAGTCTCCCACTATTATTGTGTGGGAGTCTAAGTCTTTTTGTAGGTCGTTACAAACTTGCCTTATATATCTGGGTGCTCCCATATTGGGTCCATATATATTTAGGATCGTTAGCTCTTCTTGTTGTATCAATCCTTTTACCATTATGTAATGTCCTATTTTGTCTCTTTGATCTTCGTTGCTTTAAAGTCTATTTAATCGGAGACGAGAATTTCAACTCCTGCTTTTTTTGCTCTGCATTTGCTTGGAAAACCTTCCTCCATCCCTTTATTTTGAGCCTTTGTGTATCCTTGCCTGTGAGATGGGTTTCCTGGATACAAACCGATGGGTTTTGGCTTTTTGTCCAATTTGCCAGTCTGTGTCTTTTGATGGGTGATTTTAGCCCATTTACATTTAGAATTAATATTGTTATGTATGAATTTGATACTGCCATTTTAATGCTAGCCGGCTGTTTTGCCTGTTAGTTGATGCAGAGTCTTCATTTTGTTGATGCTCTTTAGTATTCGGTATGTTTTTGGAATGGCTGGTACTGGTTATTCCTTTCTATGTGTAGAGTCTCTTTCAGGAGCTCTTGTAAAGCAGGCCTGGTGCTGACAAAATCTCTGAGTACTTGCTTGTTTGCAAAGGATTTGATTTTTCCTTCACTTATGAAGCTCAGTTTGGCTAAATATGAAATTCTGGGTTGAAAGTTCTTTTCTTTAAGGATGTTGAATATTGGCCCCCACTCTCTTCTGGCTTATAGGGTTTCTGCCGAGAGATCTGCTGTGAGTCTGATGGGCTTCCCTTTATGGGTGACCCGACCTTTCTCTCTGGCTGCCCTTAGTACTTTCTCCTTCATTTCAACCCTGGTGAATCTGACGATTATGTGCCTTGGGGTTGCTCTTCTTGCAGAATATTTTTGTGGTGTTCTCTGTATTTCCTGGACTTGAGCATTGGCCTGCCTTGCTAGGTTGGGGAAGTTCTCCTGGATAATATCCCGAAGAGTATTTTCCAACTTGAATTCATTCTCTTCGTCACATTCTGGTACACCTATCAAACGTAGCTTAGGTCTCTTCACATAGTTCCACATTTCTTGGAGACTTTGTTCATTCCTTTTTGCACTTTCTTCCCTTATCTTGGCTTCTCATTTTATTTCATTGAGTTGATCTTCGACTTCTGATATTCTTTCTGCTTGGTCAATTCAGCTGTTGAAACTTGTGCATGCTTCGCAAAGTCCTCGTGTTGTGTTTTTCAGCTCCTTCAATTCATTTATATTCCTAAGTTGTCCATTCTTGTCATCATTTCCTCGAATATTTTTTCAAATCTTTTTTCAAGGTTCTTAGTTTCTTTGCATTGATTTAGAATGTGTTCTTTTAGCTCATGGAAGTTTCTCATTATCCACCTTCTGAAGTCTGATTCCGTCATTTCATCACCATCATTCTCCGTCCAGCTTTGTTCCCTTGCTGGTGAGGAATTTTGGTCTTTTGTAGGAAGCGAGGTGTTTTGGTTTTGGGTGTCTTCCTCCTTTTTGCACTGGTTTCTTCCCATCTTTGTGGGTGAATCCACCTGTCGTCTGAGTAGTTGCTGGCTTTTCGAGTGGGTCTCTGAGTGGATGCCCAGATTGTTGATGATGAAGTATTTCTGTTGCTTAGTTTTCCTTCTGACAGTCTAGCCCCTCTGCTGTATGACTGCTGAGGTCCACTCCAGGCCCTGCTTGTCTGGGGTGCACCTGTAGCAGCTGCAGAACAGTGAGGGTTGCTACCAGTTTCTTCTTCTGCTTTCTTTGTCCCAGAATGATGCCCACCTAATGTCAGTTTGATCAGTCCTTTTTGAGGTGACTCTTTGGATATACAGGGGTCAGGGAGCTGCTTGAGGAGACGGTCCGTACTTTATTGGAGCTCAGGGGCTGAGCTGTGAGCTCCTTTGTTCATTCAGGGCTGTTAGATTGGGATGTTTAGGTCTGCTGCTGCAGAACTCATAAAACCCCTTTTTTTCTCAGGTGCTCTGTCTCAGGGATTTGGGTTTTCTTTATGAGTATCCATTGCACTGTCCTGCCCAGCTAGGAGGCAGTCTAGTCACTATTTGCCTGCCGAGGCTCTGCCCTGCTGTCCCGGGCTCTGCCCTGTTGCTGTGGGCTTCACCCTATTGCCGTGAGCTCCACCCTGCTGTTGTGGGCTCCACTCTGTTGCCTCTGTATTAGCTGAGTCTCTCTATTATGGCAGGCTGCCTCGGCAACGGCAGGCTGCATCGGCAATGGGAGTATAGCTCCATAGAGGCGGATTGCCTTGGCAATGGCAGACGCCCCTCCCCCACCGAGCTGCACTGTCCCAGGCTCAGCTGTGTCCGCAGAGAAACTCCCAACCCTGGGCGTATCAAATCGCCACCCTGCTTGTCCTGTGGGGGTGGGACCTGCCGAGCCTGATCACCTGGCTCGCTGCCTCAGAGCCCTTTTTTTTTTTCCTAAGTTGAAAGATTGACTCTCTCCCAGGTATTTCAATCTCCTGCTGTTAGGGCACCAGGATCTGTGTGATCTTCCGTGCAGCCACCCACTGTGCCAGATCAAATGTTGCCTCCCAGAAATCTCCCGATCTGGCTCAGTATCCAAATCCCACTCAATCAGATGGATATGCTAATCTGCCCTCCCGAATCTCAGATTGCTGGTTTAACTGGGCACCCAGGCCAGTGCGCCTTGTGTGGAATGTCGCTCCACTGTGGCGCCGGCTGAAACGGCAACGCCAGCCGAAACAGCTGCACGGCATCCTATCTCCTATACCTGGGAATTTCCGCGTTCTGTGGGCAACAAATATCCATCTGGAAATGCGGCCTGGACTCACCGTCTGCACCTCCACTGAGAGCTGCAATCCTGAGCTGCTCCTACCCCGCCATCTTCCACTATGCTTATTATGTGTGTAACAATATAATCTGTAAACCAAACCTCTGTGACCTGTAATTTGCCTATATAACAAACCTGCACACATACCCCTGAACCTAAGATAAAAGTTTTAAAAAGTTAATTAAGTTAAAACCTCTGAGTCCTTTTCAGTATCTCAACTTCAATGAAAGAAAACATATTTTTTATTTTTAAATTATTGTGAAATAGTTCACACAAAAGAATATATGCAACATACATGTAAGTTACAAAGTTGTATTAGCCAGGATCCACCAGAGAAGCAGAACCATTAGAAGATTATATATTCATACACACATCTATATCTGTGTGTGTGTGTGTGTGTGTGTGTGTGTGTGTGTGTGTGTATAAAATGAAGAGATGTATTATAGGAATTGGCTCATATGGTGTAGAAGTCGAGAAGTCCCATGATCTGCACTCCACAACCTAGAGAACCAGGAAAGCCACTGTGTAATTCAATCTGAATCCCATGACCCGAGAATCAGGGAGAATCACACTGATGACCCTGGTCCTAAGTCCTGGTCTGAGTTCAAATGTCCAAGAAACAGGACCACCAATATCTGAAGACAGGAGGAGACAGATGGCCTGGCTCAAGCAGAGACAGCAAATTGTCTTTTTGTACCTTTTTGTTTTATTCAGACCCACAATTGATTCAATGGTGCCCAGTGGCATTCACAAGAGAGATATTCTACTGATTCAAATGCTAATCGCATCCAGAAACACCCTCACAGACATACACAGAAAAAAAGGTCATATCAGTTACCTGGGCATCCCTTAGCTCAGTCAAGTTACAATTAACCATGACAATAGTAAAGTTAGAACATTACCAATACTCGTGTCCTCTTCCTCAATCCTATCCCCCTACTCCCAAAAGTTACCATTGTCCTTACCAAAGCTCATGTTAAAATTTGACCCCAGTGTGATGTGTATGTCTGCTGATAAAGACATATATAAGACTGGGAAGAAAAAGAGGTTTAATTGGACTTACAGTTCCACATGGCTGGGGAGGCCTCAGAATCATGGTGGTAGGCAAAAGGCACTGCTTACATAGTGGCAGAAAGAGAAAATGAGGAAGAAGCAAAAGTAGAAACCCCTGATAAACCCATCAGATCATGTAAGACTTATTCACTACCATGAGAATGGTATGGGAAAGACTGGCCTCCATGAGTCAATTACCTCCTCCTGGGTCCCTCCCATAACATGTGGGAATTCTGGGAGGTAAAATTTGAGTTGAAATTTGAGTGGGGACACAGCCAAACCACATCATTCTGCCCCTGGTCCCTCCAAATCTCATGTCCTACATTTGAAAACCAATCACACCTTCCCAACAGTCTCCCAAAGTCTTAACTATTTCAGCATTAACCTAAAAGTCCATAGTCCAAAGTCTCATCTGAGACAAGGCAAGTCCCTTCCACCTATGAGCCTGTACAATCAAAAGCCAGCTAGTTACTTCCTAGATATAATGGGAATACATGTATTGGGTAAACACAGCCATTCATAATGGGAGAAACTAGCCAAAACAAAGGGGTTACAGGGCCCATGCAAGTCCAAAATCCAGTGGGGCAGTCAAACTTTAAAGCTCCAAAATGATCTCCTTTGACTTCAGGTCTCACATCCAGGTCATACTGATTCAAGAAGCAATTTCCATGGTATTGGGCAGCTCCGCCTATGTGGCTTTACAGGGTATAGCCCCCCTCTTGGCTGCTTTCACAGACTGGTGTTGAATCCTGGCAGCTTTTCCAGGTACACAGTGCAAGCTGTTGGTGGATCTATCATTCTGGGGTCTGGAGTATGGTGGCCCTCTTCTCACAGCTCCACTAGACAGTGCCCCAATAGGAACTCTATGTGGGGGCTCCAATTCCACATTTCCCTTCCATACTGCCCTAGCAGAGGTTCTCCATGAGGGTCCTGCCCCTGTAGCAAACTTTTGACTGGGCATCCAGGCATTTCCATACATCTTCTGAAATTTAGGTGGAGGTTCCCAAACCTCAATTATTGATCTGTGCACTTGCAGGCTTAACATGTGGAAGCTGCCAAGGACTGGGGTTTCTACCCTCTGAAGCCACAGCTCAAGCTGTATGTTGACCCCTTCCAGCCATGATGGAGTGTCTGGGACACAGAGGACCAAGTCCCTAGGCTGTGCACAGCACAGGGAACCTGGACTTGGCCCAAGAAACCACCTTTTCCTTCTGGGACTCCAGGGCTGTGATGAGAGGGGCTGCTTTGAAGACCTCTGACATTCCCTGACATTTTCCCAAGGTCTTGGGGATTAACATTAACTCCTTGTTACTTAGGCACATTTCTGCAGCTTGAATTTCTCCCCAGAAAACAGATTTTTCTTTTCTATTGCATAGTTGGGCTGCAAATTTTCCAAACTTTTATGCTCTGCTTCCCTTATAAAACTTTGTAAGGGCGGCTTTAACAGTATGCAAGTCACAGCGTGAATGCTATGCTGCTTAGAAATTCCTTCTGCCAGATACCCTAAATTATCTTTCTCAAATTTAAAGTTCCACAAATCCCTAGGGCAGGTGCAAAATGCCATCAGTCTCTTTGCTAAAACACAACAAGAGTCATCTTTACTTCAGTTCCCAACAAGTTCCTCATCTCCATCTGGGACCATCTCAGCCTGGACCTTATTGTCACTATCACTATCAGCATTTTGGCCAAAGTCATTTAACAAGTCTCTAGGAAGTTCCAAACTTTCCCACATTTTCCTGTCTTCTTCTGAGCCCTCCCAACTGTTCCAATCTCTGCCTGTTACCCAGTTTCAAAGTTGTTTCCACATTTTTGGGTATCTTTTCAGCAATGCCCCACTCCACTGACACCAATTTACTGTATTAGTGCATTGTCACACTGTTGATAAAGACATACCCAAGACTGGGAAGGAAAAGAGGTTTAATTGGACTTACAGTTCCACATGGCTGGGGAGAGGGCCTCAGAATCAAGGCAGGAGGCAAAGGCACTGCTTACACAGCGGCAGCAAGAAAAAATGATGAAGAAGCAAAAGTGGAAACCCCTGATAAACCCATCAGATCTTGTGAGACTTACTCACTATCACAAGAATAGCATGGGAAAGACTGGCCCCCGTGGTTCAATTACCTCCCACTAGGTCCTTTCCACAACATGTGGGAATTGTGGCAGATACAATTTGAGTTGAGATTTGGGCAGGGACACAGCCAAACCATATCATGGTGGTATTGGAAGGTGGGGCTTAGTGGTGTTTGGGTCATAGGGTGGATGAATGACTTGGTGCTGTTTTTATAGTAATGAGTGAGTTCCCATGCTTGTGAAGCTGGATTGGTTTTGGGGGAAATAGATTACTACTTGTAAGAATGAGTTGTTATAAAGCCAGGATGCCTCTCAAATTTGGTCCTTCTTTGCATGTGCCCACTTCCCTCTTGACCTTCTCCACCATGTTTTGACAGAGCACAAGAGGCTTCACCAGAAGCTGAGAAGATGCAGGTGCCCTTGTACAACCTGCAGAACTGTGAATCACATAAACCTCTTTTCTTTATAACCTCAGATATTCCTTCATAGCAACACAAAACGAACTAAGACAAACGCTTTGGAAAACAATGAAACATTGTTTTGTAAGATTAAACAAATACATTTGCTACCTTCCAACAATTTCTCTCCTAAGTCCATGCACCCAGCAAACTCTTGTGTACATGCACCAGAAGACAATGCAAGAATGTTCATAGCAGCATTGCTCATAATAGCCTGTACTGAAATACTTTTGACCCTGAGGATTAGTCATATGCTCTGTCTCTGAATGAACTATTATGGAACTAGTTAACATATTATTTGCCTAGGAAAATACTTATGAAAAAGTGGTTTTCTTTATTTCATTAATAGTAAAGCAATTTGGACTGGTATGAGGCATGAGTGTGGCTTTTGTGATTGCATCATGTCTTTAGACAAATATTTTTTAATGCTAATTTCTAACTCTTGAAATTAACATGGTTGATGTCCTCACAATTTAGCAAAAAGGTGTCTGAATTCATTTATCAGAGGTTGGAAGGGGTGGCAGAGGTTACAGAAGAGGCAGATTGATGGAAAATGAAAAGTTTGTAGATTTAAGATCTGTGATTATCTCCCTCATTTCCTCCTGTCTTTTGAGCATCAAGGTTTGTCTCCAGTGCATGGAACCATGTTTGTTGAGTCTGAGGAATTATTAGATTAATTTTTTGGCCCTTGTAGCCTATTTAGAAGTATAGAAATTGTGTCTTCATTTTCAACTCCAAAGGATCTCTTCCTTGGAAAAAGAATTGAGAGAAATTTGAGATTTTACCTTTTTTCCCAAATCATTTTTGGTAAAAAGAATAATTCTTTTCAGACTCTTTGCAAATGAGCCACATAAGCACAGAATTCCAAATCTACCACTTCCTCAGAGTGACCATCCTGTGACTAACATGCAATACAGAGATATGTTGTACCTGTACAAATACACCAAGTGTTAGATACTCCAAACTGCAAAACAAAATTCAATAGTTATAAGTGGAGGTCCCATTTCTACCCTTCTCCTCGAATTGCCATCAGAAACCCCATGCCAGCTTGTCCCAGAACTCACAGCAGAACGCCCCTGCACTTACTTCTGAAATTTTCTGAAAGAAAAGACTTAGCGCCCCAAGAGGTTAAATGGCCTGCTTATGATCTCTGGCTGAGCAGCCAGGTTGAGACTATGACCCAGACTTGAGAAAAATCTTTTGTTCCTAAACAGGCTATTTCCTGTTTCTCCGGCAGTTTTCACATACAATTTTCTGAAAAGGAAATGCTTTGTTTTTATTTGTTGTTTTGTCTCCACTCCTTCTCAGAATGCTTTGAGAGCCCTTCTTTTTTTGGCTTCAGAGACATTGTTTGCATTTTCTTCAAATGAAAGGGAGCCCTGACAAGTTCACCTGATAACCTCATCACTGCACATACATGAATGCCAATTACCACTCAGAAGACCAGTTTAATCCTCACTTGTCAATACTTTCCTTCCTGATAACACTTCCCACAGATTCTATAGATGGCTGGCTGGGCTGTGAGGTCCACAGAGCAGACAAGAAGCTTCCTGCACACTGAAGGGGAAGCTTTTCACAAACTTGCACCTTCTATCTCCTGCCCTCTCTGTCCCCTCCCAAGAATAGTCACAGACTTACAAGCAGTCTTTTAAGTACTAACTGCAGAAAGGCATGCAGGGGGGCTCATTAAAAATAGCAAGAGGATGCTTCTAGCCACTTCTAAGGACCTCAGCTTTTTTTCTGCAGAGGATGCAAAAGAATGAGAAATTCTCATTGTCCTAGAGAAGAGTGTGACATTTTACTGCCTACCCTCCAATGTACCATGTACCATATGGGTGTGCACACACACACCAGATCGCATCTAAACTGACCTTCAAGATGTGAAGTGGTAGAACCTAATACCTTCATTGTGGTCTGAGAGTGACTGCATTCCAGAAGAGTCTCCATGGTTTAGAAGGAAAAAATGTTTCCCTAGAGGTAGGGCTGTAGTAGCATGGGAAAGTAGGGTAAGGAAAAAAGTGCCATGAGAAACTCCTGAAATATTGAGAGGGATGCTTAGAAGTCAAGGTAAATTGGTAATTTACCTCTCACTTAATCTATTTGAATGTTTTCTTGCATCCTAATCCACTGCGGTAAAGAAATCTGTTCACTTAGCTCATGCCAGGAGGGATATGTACATCACACATAGGCCAAAACACAGGAAAGCAGAAGGTAGAATATCCCGAACTTTTCAGAGGAGTAATTCTCCCACATCCTAAAAGGCTGTAACAAGAAGACACCCAAGAGGCCCTAGAAAAAAGCCGAGAAGCCCTTAGTCCCAGAGGCTGCCCTGGGCCATTCCATATTGTACATGCTGCATTCCCCAGAACCTATTACTCCAGATCCAACAGCCTCATTTCTCCCTGGTGCTTCCAATGTGCTAGTGAATTAAGCAAAAGCAGACAGAATTTAAAGAGGGTCTTTTGTGTAGTTGAACAAGGCGGAGGAGTTGGATGTCAAAATCAAAGTGCAAAGATAGAAATATTTCTCAGGCTGTAGGTGAATGCATTTGCAACTGTGTACAGAAATATTTCTCCCAGGAATCTTCAGAAAAAAGTTCACTCATTGAGACTTTGAACAGCAGCCTGTTACCACAGAAGGGGTATCTATGTTATTCCTGACAAAATAACTGTGGATATATAGACCCATTCTTAAAGGAGAAATGGTTTCCACAGCTCTAGGCTTAAGAAAACCTATACTGGTGAACTGGTTGGAGACAGGAATCCCAACCCTTTTCTTCTTAGTCCTTCACACATGTGGAAGAGCGTAAGATTAGCTTCCTCGGAGAACGATCCAAGATGGCCGATCGCTAACATCTCGGGATTGCAGCTTGCAGTGAAAGCTCACAGAACTAGAGGACGCCACACTTTCAGACAAATTCTGGTCGCTCAGGAGCAGAAGATTCCCAGTGGAGGAGCCACGCGGCACAGGGGTTTCCCCGGCACCTCAGCACCGCAGCTCTCGGAGCTGAGTAGGCAGGGCTAGCTCCCCTTCTGACCGAGGTTTGGAGGAGCCACGCAGAACCCTAGCACGACTCCTGAGGCGAGCGCAGCGGTTGTGCTGGCACCTCGGTGCAGAGTGAACACGACTGGTTCCCCTTCTGACCGAGGTTTGGAGCTCCGGGAAGGCAGAGTCACCTATTACGGACACAAGAAGGAAGCCAGACAGGAGAAGCCTGGGCAGAAAAACACCATCAGTCTTAACGCCGCTGTTTCTGGCCCTGGGAACTAACATCTTGGACGTCCACTCAAGAGACCTACTGAAAGCTGGTAATTTCAAAGACCACAGGAAGATAAATTTACAATCATGGGAAGAAACCAGCATAAAAAGGCTGAGAATATTCAAAATCAGAACGCCTCTCCCTCTAAAGATGATCACAGTTCCTCATCAACAATGGAACAAGGCTTGATGGAGAACGAGCGCATCCCAATAACAGAATCGGGCTTCAGGGTATGGATAATAAGAAACTTCCATGAGTTAAAAGAACATGTTGTAGCCCAACGTAAAGAAACTAAGAACTTTGAAAAAAGGTTTGACAAAATCCTAATGAAAATAGACAACTTGGAGAGAAATGTAAGTGAATTAATGGAAATGAAGAATACAATACAGGAACTCCGAGAAGTATGCACAGGTTTAAACACTCGAATTGTTCAAGCAGAAGAAAGGATATCAGAGGTCAAAGTCCAACTTAATGAAATAAAACAAGAAGACAAGATTAGAGAAAAAATGATAAAAAGGAATGAGCAAAGTCTCCAAGAAATGTGGAACTATGTGAAAAGACCAAATTTACTTTTGAAAGATGTACCTGAATGCGATGGAGAGAATCAA
>JAPYYA010005696.1:0-10552 GCA_028533165.1 Leontopithecus rosalia | reverse complement strand
CTCTCCACTTCAAATACACAAAATATACATTCTTGTCAATACCACATCACATCTACTCATAGGTTTAAATGAAACATTGATTGGTCATTATTAATACCCATTTTTTTTCAGAATAAAGCAATATTTTCATTCACCCTCCCTCTCTCTCTTCCTCTTTCTTCCTCTCCTTTACTCATTTTTTTTCTTTCTTTCCCTCTCTAAAAAAAAAAATAGGAGATAAAACTGGATTATAGGAGGAAGTAAAAAAGAAGAAAGAAAAAAATTAGGAGACATGCTAAGAAAAAGGAAATTGTGACTGACACTCAGAAAAAAATAAAGCCAGTAAAAATGGATTCTGAGTAGACTCAGATGTTAGATTTAGTCAACGAAGACTTCAAAGTAGCTGTTATAAATATGTTCAAATAATTAAGGCGAATTATAATTTAAAGAATTAAAGAAAAATATGATGACAATGACTCAATAAACAGGAACTCTCAATTGGAAAATAAAAGGAGGACCAAATGGAAATTTTAGAGTAAAAAATAGAACAGAAATGAAAAATCCAGTAGATGTGACAAAGAGCATATCTGAGATGACAGAATAAAGAATCAGTAAAATATATCAATAAAAAACAGTCAAAATGAAAGAAAGAAGACAAACAAAATGAACAGAGCTTCAGGGACCTATGGAGGCAAAAATCAATATTATCAACATACATGTAATGAGATTCTCAGAAAGAGGAGCAAGAGGAAATGGCAAAAAACTATATATTATGAAATAATGGCCAAAACCTTCCAAATTTAATGGAAAACATTAATACATAGGTCTTTGAAGTTCAATTAATTCCAAGTAGAATAAACACAAAGAAATCCGTACCTTGGCCGGGCACGGTAGCTCAAGCCTGTAATCCCAGCACTTTGGGAGGCTGAGGCAGGTGGACCACAAGGTCAAGAGATCGAGACCATCCTGGTCAACATGGTGAAACCCCATCTCTACTAAAGATACAAAAAATTAGCTGGGCATCGTGGCGCGTGCCTGTAATCCCAGCTACTCAGGAGGCTGAGGCAGGAGAATTGCCTGAATCCAGGAGGCAGAGGTTGCGGTGAGCCAAGATCACGCCATTGCACTCCAGCCTGGGTAACAGGAGCAAAACTCCATCTCAAAAAAAAAAGAAAAAAAGAAATCCATACCTTGACACAGAGCCAAACTGATGAAAACTAAAGACAATATCTTGAAAACAGAGAACCGTTCATATACAAGAGAACAACAATATGCTTAATGGCTGACTCTTCATCAGAAAAACAATAGAAAACAATAAACAAAAACTGGTTCTTTGAAAAGAGCAACAAAATTGAAGCTGTAGCTAGACTAGGCAATAAAAAAGAAAAAAATAAAAGTTATCAAAGTTAGGACCATACTACAGAAACTTTAAAAAATTAAAAGACAACATTCCAAACAAATTTATGCAACCAAATTAGTGAACCTCATTGGACAAGTGCCTAGAAAGATACAAAATAGCAAAAGGGACTCAAGAAGAAATAGAAATTTAATTATAACCATAACAAGTAAAGAAATTCAATCAGTAATTAAAAATCTACCCATAAGGGAAAGCCCAGGATCAGAAGGCTTCATAGGTAAATACTACCAAACACTACCAAAGAAAAATGAGTATCAATCCTTCACAAACTGAAAAAATAGAAGAGGAGGGAATTGGTCTCAACTCATTCTATGAGGCCAATATCACACTGATAGAAAGTCAGTCAAAGAAATCACAAGAACACAGATTATGCTCATGAATGTGACATGAGAATCCTTAACAAAATAATTAGCAAACCAAATCTGGAAACATAAAAGACATTATATACCATGACTCTGTGGGACTTATCTCAGGAATGCAAAGTTGGTTTAATACTGAAGATCAATAATGTAAAATACCATATTAATAGAATAAAAGAAAAAAAATCACATGATCATCTCAGTAGACAGAGAAAAGGAATCTGACAAAACCCGACGCTCATTCATGATGAATACAAGGGAACTTTCTCAAGGGCATCTGTGAAAAATCTACAGTTAACATCATGCTTAATGAAAGATTCAATGTGTTACCCCTAAGATTGGAAAAAAGATGCTTGCCTTCACTATTTTTATTTATCATTGTATTGAAAGTTCTTGCCAGTGCAATAAGGCAAGAAAAACAAGTTAAAGGCATAAACGTTGAAAACGAAAAGTAAGGCCAGGCACAGTAGCTCACACCTCTAACCCCAATAGTTTGGGAGGCCAAGACAGAAGGACTGCTTGAGGCCATGATTTTGAGACCAGCCTGACTAACACAGCAAGAACTCCGTCTCTATAAAATAAAGAATTAAAGTGCTCAATATATAAATGATATTTTTAAAAAGAAAAAGTCAAACTGTCATTATTTAGAAATGACATGATACTATCTATAGAAAATCCTAATGAATCTACAAAAAGCCTACTAGAAATAATGACCAAGTTTGCAATGCGGTAGGATACAAGATCAATATGCAAAATAAATTGTTTTTTTTTAATATAATGGCAACAAACAATTTGAAAATTAAGAAAACAATTCCATCCACAATAATGTAAAAATGAATAAAATACTCAGGAATAAATTTAACAAGTGAAGTGCGAGACCTGCATACTGAAAATTACAAAACACCATTGAAAGAAATTAAAGACTTAAATAAAAGGAGAAAAATTCCATGTTCATGGATTTGAAAACTCAACAAGACATCCGTTTTTCATAAATTTATCTATAAACCAATTCCTGGTCAGGAGTGGTGGCACATGCCTATAATCCTAGCTCTTTGGAGGCTGAGGCAGAAGGACTGCTTGAACCCAAAAGTTTGAGACCAGGCTGGGCAACACAGTGAGACCCTGTCTCTAAAAATGTAAACAATAATTAGCCAGGGTGTAGTGGCCCTCACCTGTGGTCTCAGCTACTTGGGAGGTTAAGGTAGGAGGATCACTTGAGCCCAAGATTTTGAGGCTTCAGTGAGCTATGATTATGCCACTGCACTCTAGCCTGGGCAATGCAGCAAGACCCTGTCTCTAAAAAAACAAAACTAAGGCCGGGCACAGTGGCTCCCAGCACTTTGGGAGGCCGAGGTGGGTGGATCATGAGGTCAAGAGATTGAGACCATCCTGGTCAACATGGTGAAACCCCATCTCTACTAAAAATACAAAAAATTAGCTGGGCATGGTGGTGCGCGCCTGTAATCCCAGCTACTCAGGAGGCTGAGGCAGGAGAATTGCCTGAACCCAGGAGGCAGAGGTTGCGGTGAGCCAAGATCGCGCCATTACACTCCAGCCTGGGTAACAAGAGTGAAACTCCATCTCAAAAAAAAAAAAATTAACAATATTAACAAATACTAATTCCTTATACAAATTCCAAAAGGCTTTTTTTGGGAAGAAATTGAACCTAAGATTTATATGGAAATGTATAGGACCCAGAGCAGCCAAATCAACTTTGAAAAGGAACAAATTTGGAATATTTATATTAAATATTTATTTTAAATTTGACTTCAAATGTTATTGTAAAGTTATGGTAAATCAAGACTGTGGTACTGGCTTAAAGACATATATCAATGAAACATAATAATGAGTCAAGAAATAAGCCCTTTTATTTACGGTCAATTGACTTTTTAAATTAAATTAAATTTTTGTTTAATTTTATTTTTTAAGACAGAGTCTCACTCGGTCACCCAGGGCGTCTCCTGGTTTCAAGTGATTCTCCTGCCTCAGCTTCCCGAGTAACTGAGATTATGTGCATGCCACCATGCCCAGATAATTTTTGTATTTTTAGTAGAGACGGGGTTTCACCTGTTGGCCAGGGTGATCTCAAACTAGTGACCTCAAATGATCTGGCTGCTGGGATTACAGACGTGAGCTACTGCACCAGGCCCAACTAACTTTTGACAAAGGTACTGCAGCAATTCGACAAGGAAAGAACAGTCTTTTCAACAAATGATGCTGGGACCACTGGATATCCATATGCCAAACAACGAACACACAGTAGACAGACACCTCACACAACACAGCAAAATTAACTCAAAATGGATCGCAGACCAACATGTAAGAGTTAAAACTGTATAGTTTTTAGAAGAAAAAAAGAGGAGAAAAATCATCGTGACTTGCAGTTAGGGAAAGATTTCTTAGATATGATGACAAAAGCATAATAAAAGAAAAAATTGATAAAATGGAATTCATCAACATTAAAATCTTTTGCTCTTCACCTGGGTGTGGTGGCTCATGCCTGTAATCCCAGCACTTTGGGACACCAAGGTGGGCGGATCATGAAGTCAGGAGTTTGAGAATAGCCTGACCAACATGGTGAAACCCTGTCTCTACTAAAAATACAAAAAATAGCCAGGCATCGTGGCACATGCTTGTAATCTCGGCTACTTGGGAGGCTGAGGCAGGAGAATCGCTTGAACCTGGGAGGCGGAGGTTGCAGCGGCTGAGATTGTGCCACTGCATTCCAGCGTGGGTGACAGAGCAGGACTCCATCTCAAAAAAAAAAATTAAAAATGAATTTAACATAAAAGTTAACCATAAACAGCAATTTCACTCCTCAGTATCCATCCAGGAACGATTTAAAAATACATCTACACAATGATATGTATGCAAAATGTTCACAGCACGATTATTCATAAGAGAGCGCTAAACGGAAAACAATCCAAATGTTCATCAGCTGATGAATACGTCAGCAAAACTCGGGTTAGCCATGCAATGAAATAGCATTCAGCAATAAAGAGGAATGAACTTGCTATAAGGTAGATGAACATTAAAAAAGAAAAAGAACCCCATGCCCCCAAACATAATGTTAAATGAAAGAAGCCAGACACAAAGCCCCACATATTTTATTATTCCATTACAGGAAATTTATAGAAAAGACAAATGTGCAAATGAGAAGGGTGCATCTCCTCTGTGGTATTCTTGACAAAAATGCAAGACCTAAATCTAATGATGAATTAACAATAGACATGGCCAAACTGAAGGGCATTCTCCAAATAATGGGCCTGTATGCTTTGAAAACAATGTCAAAGTCCTGAAAGAAAAGAAGAAAGCGCTGCTCCGGATTGAAGACCAAAGAGATGTCAAACAAAACGCAATGTGTGATCCTGAACTGGATCCCGGACCGCAGGAAAACGTGACTGTACAGGATACTGCTAAGATAATTGGTGAAATCTAAATTTCGACTGCAGATTAGAAATCAGTTTCCTGACTTTGGTAATTTGTACTGTGATTATATAAGAATATGTCCTAGTTCTTACGAATACACTGAAGTATTTAAGGATGAAGGGATCTGATGTCTGCAACTTATTCTCAAATGGTACCAAAAAATTAATATGCATGTGTTATATACACACAGAGAAAGAAAACAATGAAATGATGTAAAAATTGAGCAAAATATAAACAATGAGTCCAGATAAATGAGCTCATTAAACCCTTATTGCCGGCTTAAAATTATTATACCAAAACAGAGCTATTTTAAAGTGTCTTATCTCACTTCTCTTCTTTATATTTACTTTAATTACACTAAAGACATC
Organism: Leontopithecus rosalia; assembly: GCA_028533165.1. NCBI lineage: Eukaryota > Metazoa > Chordata > Mammalia > Primates > Cebidae > Leontopithecus > Leontopithecus rosalia. The sequence continues at coordinate 5,000 of JAPYYA010005696.1, read as the reverse complement.
TTTTTCAAACATCACCAGGATCAGGTATCAGCCCTTCTCGAAAAAGTCTTACAGCCTCAAAAGCCACAGAATAAAGTTCAAACTGTACTATCTTTACAGTTCTCTACACTGTGGCCCCAATGTACCTTTCCAGCATCACTTCTCAGATTCTTCTCCAAACACTTTCAGGTTTCTAAGCCTCAGTTGATACCACGGCCTGGAATGTCTGACCCTTGAGTCTTCATCTTTTTCAAGTTCAAGTCAAATGTCTTTCTGCTTAGCTTTTCCCAATACCCCAAGGTAGGCTCTTTTTCTCTGCTCGAATTCTATGTTAACGACTTCCTTTTACCCTTTCAAAAACAGTATCACACTGGACTTCCATTGTTTGCCCATTGTCTGGCACATGGTGAACCTCTGTTGAAGTACTACCATAATTTTATTTTCTAACCTTTCTAATAAATATGTAAAATGACTTACTTTTTAACACAAAGGCAATTAAGTACATTTTGATTATCAATACAGTACTTGGACAAGAAATCAAGATTAAACAGTGATATAGCTATTGGCAGAAAATAGATTCAATTGGTTGAAAATATTTTTCTTTTTCTCTTTCCTTTTTTACTGAGACAGGGTCTCCCTCTGTCACTCAGGCTGGAGTGCAGTGGCATGATCAGGGCTCACTACAGCCTGTACCTGCAGGGCTTGAGAAATCCTCTTGTCTCAGCCTCTTGAGTAGCTGAGATTACAGGCATGTGCCACCATGCCAAGCTAATTTTTGTATTTTTCATAAAGGTGGGTTCTCACTATGCTGCCTAGGCTGATCTTGAATTCCTGGGGTCAAGTGATCCTGCCATCTTGGCCTCCCAAAGTGCTGCAATTACAGGCATGAGCTACCCATACCTAGAGAAATTATTTTTCATAGTCATCAGTGACCTTCAAATTGAAGCAAGCTTTGTATCTTTTGGTTACAGGGCTTCCTGACTTCAGAATTTACTAAATATTTCACTCTCAAGTTAATCAAGTTCTGTGTACAAAGGCAGATAGGTATAGAATTGGGCCCACTGATGATTATGGAAAGATGTAGATGCCTGCGTGGCTCACTAAATTCTCTGAAAAATTCTATTTAACTTCCTTAGTCTCAAGGATTTGCAAAATGATGTACGCAGAAACAGAATAGGGTTGGAGGTGGGTTATTTTCCATGATTGTATCACAAGTCAAGTCCTGAGGACCTCAAGGAATACACTGAAAGAAGGAAAACAAAAACAAGAAAGGAGAGGTCGAAATAAAGAAGAGCGAAAAAACAAATTTTCTAATCTAGGAGCTTTAGGAAATTTGTGTAAACAGTAGCATTAGGAATGAGGAGGATGGCCGGCGTGTAATACCTGTAATCCCAGCAATTTGGGAGGTTGAGGAGGGTGGATGACTTGAGGCCAGGAGTTTGAGAGCAGTCTGGCCAATGTGTGAAAAATAAAAATAAAATAAAATAAAATGGCTAGATGTGGTGTCCTGTAAGGTTGCAGTGAGCCAGGATCGTGCCACTGTACTCAAGCCTGGGGGACAAAGTGAGACCCTGTCTCAAAAACAAAACAAAACAAAACAAAACAAAAATGAATGGCGAGGGAAAAGAGATTTTGAAGACCAGGCCAGACCAGTTAGGGAATCTACAGGCTGTTAAAGTCACAACCTGTTATGTTGTTATAATTTTCAACCAAACCAAACATGAATTTATATTTAATAAGCCTGATTAGTAAAATGGGCCATTAAATTGTTAATTATTGAATTTCAAAAGTACACACCTATTTACAAACCTGTCCAGTTGTCAATACAATCAGACTAATGAAAAGCATCCCCAGAAAACCAGAAGATCACATAATTACACATAATCCAATAAAATAATTTTGTTTAAACATAACACATTTCGTGTGTGCACATAACGGATCTGCAGGTCTGGCATAAACCCACTTTATTTCCAGGCCTCTGGTCTTGAGCCTTCTTCATTTAATGACAACAGTTACCGTTCTCCGCCACACGTGGGCCTCCGCCTCGCGCACTCTTGGGCCCTCGCCCCCGACCCCTCCCTGTGCTGAGCCGCTTCGGCCCCGAGGGACCAGCACTGGGTCGGCGCTGCCACCTTTAACCTGTCCCTTCTCTTCCAGGGGCCACCGAAGCAGAAGGCGGGCCCGCTTTTCTTTCGGGGAACTTTTCTTCGTTCCCGCATCTGGAGGCGCAGTCCAGACCCCGAGCCTCTCCCCATCAACCCCGCACGCCGCCCTTCGTTCCCTCGCCGCCGCCAGAATCCGCACTTACGGCACGGACAGGGCGACGGTGACGCAGCCTTGAGCAGCGCCGAGCAGCCCCAAACCCAGCCCCAGTCCCCGCGCGGGTCGCGAGCGGGAGGCGGCCGCGGACCCAGCGACTTTGGAGCCAGCGGAACCGCAGCGGCGTCTCCCTGGCAACCAGGACGCTCAGCCCGCGCTGGGCGGGGCGGCTTCCGGAGCGGGTTCCCCTGGCGGCTGCAGCCCCAGCCGCTGTCCTCCTCTCTCCATGGGTAACCTCGGGGCCGATCCTGTATGTCTGCGTGTGGACGGAACAAAAGATGCATGAGGGCGCTCAGGAAACATTTCAACCACTTTCCCCTTAATATTGTGATTACACCAAGTCCCCTTCTTTCCCAAGGCATCGAGAGCACTAAAATTAAGCACACGTAAAGCTTGAATATTGATTAGTTCGTTTCCCTGCAGAGACCTTCAGTTTGCAAGATCTTCTGTCATTAGTCATTACTTTTTAGTCTTGCTTAATTATCCAAATATCATTTCAGCAAACTTCTGTAGATTTTTGGGTGAAAAGCAGCTATGGATCAGAGGCCATTTTCCTAATTTACCTAGCATTGTATTTGTATCTGGGGCTTTACTTAGAATCAGACACAGGTTTGATACCCACTGGGGAAGAAAGTTAATAAAACAAACAATGTAATGAATGCTATGTGGAGATAATGTATTACTTGGGAGAGAGAATTTTTGCCAGAGCTTACCCATTTTGTTCCTAGGACTAACTTAGAAATATTGTATGTTAGTAAGCACACACCACTTTGTTTCAGCATCAGCAAAATGCTCCCCATGATCATGGCCAGGTTTAGCACCTCCATCCTTCCCTCACAGGTGACTCCTCTCCTGTTTTCATCTGTCTCATTTCTTTTCCGTTTCTTTCAGTTCCTTAGATACATGCTCAAATCTCCTATCTTAAAATCAAACCAAAAACCTTTATCTCCTTCCTTTTTGGAGACCAAACACACTTCCACTAAACTCAAATATACTCATACAACTCACATCTACCCAATTCCTATAAAATTTGCACTATTATGCTATAGAAAAATTTCTCATTAAGTGTACAAGTATCATCTTATGTACAAAGCCACCAACCTATTTATATCTTCATGATACTTGCTCTCCAGTTTCTGAAACTGTTGATTCCTAGCTGCTTCTCTAATAAGGAAGCTTTTCACAACCAGGCTTATCTTTTTCACAGCTTCCTGCCCTATTACTCTGCTCGAGGCACCCTAAACTCTGATTCATTCAATTCAATGTCACTGTTCCTTGAACACATGTGCCTTGCTCTAAGCTATATGGTTCCTACCTTGCTTTCTTCCTGCATAGGATAAACTCCTCTTCATCTATCAACAAATGTTTTGACACAAATCAGAATTAGGCACAATCTCTTGTACTTTTTTTTTGGAGACAGAGGCTCACTCTGTCACCCACGCTAAAGTGCAGTGATACAATCATATCTCACTGCAGCCTCAAACTCATGGGCTCAAGGTTCTCTCACCTCAGCCTCCCTCTGCAGTAGCTGGGACTATACGCACGTGCCATTATATCTGGCTAATTCTATTTTTTGTAGAGATGGAGTCTCGCTAAGTAATCCAGACTGGTCTTGAACTCCTGGGCTCAGGTGCTTCTCCCAGCTCAGCCTCCCAAAATGTTGGGATTATAGATTTGAGCCACTGCATTAGGCCTGAACCTTGTTTTAATACTACTTACTTCCGTTTGTCTCTTTTCATTCAAGTGTGCTCCTTGGATGAATACTGGTTGGGAATTAAATCTTTTCCATCTCTTCTCCAGTGCTAGTAAAGTGCCTTGGCTACACTGCAAATAATCACTGTATGTTGTATAAATAATTATCTCACAGAAGTTAAAAAAAGGAAATATTTGTTATGACTTTTGACTACTTTATATGCTTTAACTGTAAATTTTATGTAAATCCTTTTTTCTTTGTACCAAATTTGGGTAAGAAAAATGCCTTTTGGCTTTGGTTCTGTTTATGTGGTGAATTATGTTTATAGACTTGCATTTATATTGAACCACATGATTATCTCAATTGATGCAGAGAAGGCCTTTGACAAAATTCAACAGCCCTTTATGCTAAAAACCCTCAATAAACTCGGTATTGATTGAACGTATCTCAAAATAATAAAAGGTATTTATGACAAACCAACAGCCAATATCATACTGAATGGGCAAAAACTGGAAGCATTCCCTTTGAAATCCGGCACTAGACAAGGATGCCCTCTCTCACCACTCCTATTCAATATAGTACTGGAAGTTCTAGCCAGAGCAATCAGGCAAGAAAGAGAAATAAAGGGTATTCAATTAGGAAAGGAGGAAGCCAAATTGTCTCTATTTGCAGACGACATGACTGTATATCTAGAAGACCCCATCATCTCAGCCCAAAATCTCCTGAAACCGATAAGCAATTTCAGCAGTGTGTCAGGATACAAAATCAATGTGCAAAAATCACAAACATTCCTATACACCAATAACAGACTTAAAGAGAGCCGAATCAAGAACGAACTGCCATTCACAATTGCTACAAAGAGAATAAAGTACCTAGGAATACAACTAACAAGGAACGTAAGGGACCTCTTCAAGGAGAACTACAAACCATTGCTCAACGAAATAAGAGAGGACACAAACAGATGGAGAAACATTCCAATGTTCATGGTTAGGAAGAATCAATATCATGA
>JAPYYA010005695.1:0-10552 GCA_028533165.1 Leontopithecus rosalia | reverse complement strand
TCCACTTTCAATACACAAAATATTGATCAGCCATTATTAATAACCATTCTTAGAATTAAGCAATATTCCTGTTCTCTCTCCCTCTTTTTCTTCCTCTTTCTTCCTCTCCTTCTCTCCAAAAAAAAAAAAGAAAAAGAAAAATATGGTGTGAAATCATTTACTTCTTAAGAAAGAATAACAAAAATGGCCTTTAACTTCACCTTCTTGATTTTATTGTTCCCAGACAGATAATTCACTGAAGTATGATCTGATTCTAAGTTTGAGCAAGAAGTCAAGCTTAGGTATGTCATAATGGCTCATATTGTGAGGTCTATTCGTTTTTAATTTTTTAAAAAATTGGCTGGGCACAGTGGCTCACGTCTGTAATCCCAGCACTTTGGGAGGCCAAGGTGGGTGAATCACTAAATCAGGAGTTTGAGACCAGCCTGGCCAAAATGGTGAAACCCCATCTCTACTAAAAATACACAAAATTAACTGGGCCTGGTGGTGGGCACCTGTAATCCCAGCTACTCGGGAGGCTGAGGCAGGAGAATCACTTGAACCCAGGAGGCGGAGGTTGCAGTGAGCCGCGATCGTACCACTGCACTCCAACCTGGATGACAGTGCAAAACTCTGTCTCAAAAACAAACAAACCAAAAGTCATCAAGGAAACTTTGGATAAAAACAGCTCACAGGAATTGTATTCCATTTGAGCAAAATGATGTAACCTGAAATAATTTTGCTACACATAGATACTCAAAAAATTCACAAGACACTGAATATTATAACCTATCAGAAAATAGTATAAAATATTAGAAAAAAAGTTCAGTTATGGCAATTTTTAAAGACAGTGCTTACCAATCACCCTCAAAGAAATTTATGAAAATCTGGTCATATAAATTTATTACAGCAATATAATCTCCGTTCTTTAAAATTCTATAATAAAACAAATGAGCTTTAGTGATATGGCTATAACAAGCATGTTTCTTGTACATGTGACAATCTTTAATGGCCATATTTTGTGCCTATCTCCACAGATCAGTGTATTTGCATGTTGTGTTTCAATAGCTGGAAATGCAAACAGACACAGGCAAAAGGGCAACAGAAATTTTGACTTGTCAATTGGTAAATTGATTAATTGCAGTTTGCTATGGATATCTCTAAAAGCACAGCTTTATAAAACAGACAAGTGTGTAAATTACAATACATAAAAAATATACTTAGGGCATTGCCAGTAATATGAGTACAGCTAGATATGGTTATGAAACTGCCAGCTGGTTAGTGCACTAATTTCTCTAAATCTGTAAGTTCCTGCCTCTCAGTCTTCTCTTCCTTCTTATCTAGCTTGGACCTCACAGACCATCGTTTCTTAGCTCCCTGTTCCTTGGCTGCACCCATCTAACAAGACAGCAACCTGGATAAATCCTTCTGGCTATATTCTCTGTTCCTAAACCAAGTTTGCTGAATGTTGCTGGGAAAAAGATCGCATGATCAGGAAGATTGCTGATTACAATTTCATGGCCTTTAACATGAAATAAGGCCTCAAGGCTACCTGATTTCCTCCACTGTTTCAGCACGCAGCTCCCTTTCTCTCCTCATAGTTACTATTTTAAATAATCTGTATTTTCCTTAAGCATATATACCTACGCTTTCATCTTCACTGTGAGCAGGAAAATTTGCCTCCTCCTTCACAGAGAAATTAGAAAACATGGTGAAAGTGGTGAGGGCAAGAGGGAAGGTGAACAGGATAGTTGCTCAGCTTGCTTTGCCCACTCTGGAAAGTCAGATCTTCATTTACAATCTCCTTTTGTTTCTACGGATCTAATCAGTGGAAGAAATTCTCCCCAGCTATTTGCCAGCAACAGGAGAATGGATTAGTGCTATCTAGCAATGTATTCTTTGGCCCAGCCATTATATTTTTGAAAATATTCCAAAAAATATTTTAAGAAATAAAGATCAAAATGTAAATATAGTTGTTCTGTTGGAATTTTTAATAGAAAAGAATTGAAAGCTTTCTACATGTTCATAAATATGGAATTGGCAATTAGGCAGAATAAGTTCTAGTGTTCTGTACTACTGTAGGATGGCTAGGATTAACAATATATCACACAGTTTCAGATAGCTCAAGGAGGATATGAAATGTTCCCAACACAAAGAAATGATAAATGTTTGACATGATGGATATGCTAATTACCCTCATCTGATCACTATAAACTATTTATCAAAACATCCCTATGTACCCCATACATATGTACATTATATTTCAATTAAAAAATAAAATTTAAAATGGAATTCATTAAATATATTCCCTAATGGAATACTGTGAAGACAGTATAAAGAGCTTGAAGTTGCTTTATATTATTAACATAGAAATGTATCTGTTCATGATATATTGTTTAAAGATAAAAACTATGCATATAACAATGTCTATATTATAATTCCATTTTATTAGTATTTATATGTGTGTGTTTACAGTTTCTTTTTTTACAGTTTGAAAGACTAAACAATTTTCAAAAGCAGCTATCTTGGGGTATAACTGAAATTACAGGGGTATACTCAGATTCTAATTTATATATTCTGGTATTTAAAATTTCTAAAGAAGGAAGAATTATATTTCCAATGAAAAAAATAAAAATGTTTTGAATTTTAAAAATCTAAGGATAAAACTATTCCAAAGGTATGGTGGCTCTCCTCAGTGACATTAGCTTACAAATTACACTCTTTCTTTGTGAATTCACTGTCAGTTATTTACTCTTTCCAGTTAGCATCTAGACATGCTCTAACTTCTCAGGTTATCCCTCCACCATGCACTCTGTCTAACAAGGGCCCTTCACCTCACTCTGCCTGCGCAGCCTGACATCTCAAATTACTTGTTTCTATGTCCTGACTACTCTCTCATTTAACAGCCCTCACTGAGCAACTTTGGTCTCCAGCACTCTGCAGACTTCACTTTCAGTGAACTCAGCAAAGACCCCTTTGTGAATGAATACAATAGACAAATTTCTGTTTTCTTATTTAAGCTTCTTGTGGTATTTGCCACGGTTAACTGTTCCCTCCCTCTTTCCTATTAAATTCCACATCATATTCTTTCAGTTTTTCTCTGCTAATTTCACTGCTCCATATCATCAATCTTCAGGAATTCTTTTCATCTGCCTACTCTTTAGATGAATTTCATTTTCAACCTACCTGCTTTTATTTTTGAGAAGAACAAAACAGGAGGAGAATACAGAGTTGGGAGAAACGTAGGTTTGAATCTCAGCTTTGTCACGTGTGTATCATTGAATACATAGAAAGTAACCTAATCCCTCAGGCTCCTGTTTTCCCTTTACTAAGGTGGGAAAGAGTTTTTGTATAGTTAGCATTAAGTACTCCAAACTATGAATGTCACATAATAATTAATAACTAGTAGTTATTATTAATCTGATTTTATAATCTCTCAAGAAATTTCTACTCTTCAACTATAATATATAAACCAATGACCATTCTCTCTTTTATCTCTAGCCCCAATTCTTTCCTGAACTTCTAATCCAAAGAGACTATTAAACATTTCTACTACATATCTTGTGGTTATCAAAATCAACATCTACATTTAATCTCAGTGAGTTAGTTCTCTGCCACTCCTCTCAAAAATGTTTCTCCTTCAGAACGGACGATGTCACTACACTCAGTTGTCCCAAAATCAAAACCTAGTAGTCACCTTTAGCATTCCTTTTTCATCTTTATAAAACTATTCACTAAACTGTATTTTTCCTCCAAACTATTCATAGAACTTACCTACTTTTGCCTTTTCGTACTGTCATTGTCACCTAGTGTTTGACCTAATTATCTTATATTTTGGTCACAGGAAATGGCTCTTAGTTCATCTCCCTACTTTCACATTTGTGTTTTGCTTTCTCCTTTTTTCTATCACCTATTTATATACTGTAACTAATAATCATTCTTATTTACTTAAAATCTTTCCACAACTCTCTGACATTTTGCCCTCATCTGTTACCATCACCATCATTACAGCCTCCCCACTACCACTCCCAACTTGTGCTTCATCCACAGGAAGCATCATTAAATTCCTAGGATGAGTTGTATATTTCAGGCCTGTACCATACTATCCCCTCTCCTCAATCTACTCCCTGGACTTCTTTCACAGCCAAGTTGTACTTGCCCTTCAGATGTTACCTCCTGTGGTAATATTCTTCCCCATTCATGTCCATTTCTCCTATAAAGAAATCTTCTCAAACAATTATATAATGGAATCATCTAAGATGCTTGTTAATTATTCATATTAACAAGGGTCTCACTTCTAGTTAAATGTTGTTAAAGGGATCACATGTGTTTATCTTTTCTTCTTCCACAAAACCCAATAAAAGGGTAATGTAATAATAAATGATATTATTACATTATTGCCCCACAAGGAAAGAAGGACAATAGAGAAGAAAAGGAAGATGAATTCATTTCAACCAACTTTTGAAAGATGTGAAGGAAATAGTGGAGTGGTAACTAGCTTAGCACAGTGGAAAAACTTAAAATGTTAGTGCCGGAAGAAGGGGGAAACCAACAACCAATGAACCAATCTGTTTTGAAGAACTGCCTGAGAAGCTCAGCACTTTGAACATTAGGTTGAGCTGAAAGTAAAGAGTATTTGAAAAGGTATATACAAAGCAATGAATAACCCCGTCTTTCCACCACTCTATTTGCACCCAGATAGATAACTGAATCTTTCTCTTCACTGTCTATGCTTCTTTTGGAGAAGATATTTCCATTGAAGTATTTGAAAATAAGAGGTTCAGGATTCAGGAACACAATGTACCTTTCCAAGAGGTTTTGGCATGTGGCTGAAAATAGGTATTAAATAAATGCATACGTATTATTTTAGGGAGAGGATTCTGAGAAGATGATGGAGTAGGAAGCACAAGGAATCTTTCCCCTTCCAATTTCACTGGAAGAATTATCTGATGTAACTATTTTTGAAAATCTGGAGCCTATTGAAGCCTTACAACTTTCAAGGAAAGGCTCATATAGTAAATTACAGGTACTTTTGCTCAATTTTAGGTCAACAATAGCTACCCATCTTCAACCCTCCAGACCTTTGGCAAGGTAGCTGTGTATGCATTCTTGGAATATCTTATACACAGTTTTGGTAGCCAGAGTGCGTAATGAGGACCCTGTTCTTTACGTATTATGAAGCTATGTTTTGATGAATGAGGGTGCTTCTGATCACAGAGGTGCTTACGCAGAGGTGGGTAGCCATTATTGCCCTTTCTCAGGAAGTTAGTGAAAATATGCTTCAGTAAAATATATATATATATATGAGGCAGATAGATGATAGATAGATAAGGTATATAATATATATCATAAATATATATGTGTTTTTTTAGAGATGGTGTTTCACTCTGTCACCCAGACTGGAGTGCAGCAGTATAATCACAGCTCACTGTATCCTCAAATCCTAGGCTCAAGAGACCCTCTGCCTCAGTCTCCCAAGTAGCTAGGACTATAGTCATGTGCTGCCACACCTGGCTAATTTTTGTATATTTTTGTAGAGATGGGATCTTGCTATGTTGCCCAGGCTAGTCTCAAACCCCCAGCCTGAAGCAATCCTCCTGCCTCAGCCTCCCAAAATGCCAGGATCATAGGTGTGAGCCACTGCATTTTCTCCTACAGTATATATTTTGAGGGCAGGGATTATAATTTTTCTTCTCTGTTGATAGGGTTTAGCTGTGTCCCCACCCAAATCTCATCTTGTAGTTCCCATAATCCCCATGTATCTTGGGAGGGACCCAGTGAAAGGTAATTAAATCATGGCAGCAGGTTTTTCCCATGCTGTTCTCATAATGAACAAGTCTCATGAGATCTGATGGTTTTATAAAGGGCAGTTCTCCTGCACACACTTTCTTTCCTGCCACCATGTAAGACATGCCTTTGCTCCTCCTTTACCTCCTGCCATGATTGTGAGTCCTCCCCAGCCATGCAGAACTGTGAGTCAATTAAATCTTTTTCTTTTGTAAAACACCCAGAGATGAGATTAGGCAATGTCCCCATCCAAATCTCATCTAAATTTGTAATTCTCACAATTTTGATGTGTTGTGGGAGGGACCTGGTAGGAGGTGGTTGGATTGTGGGGGCAGGTCTTTCCCATGCCATTCTCATTGTGGCGAGTGGGTCTCATGAGATCTGATGGTTTTTAAAATGGGAGTTTCCCTGCACAAGCTCTTTTCTCTTTTCTGCTGCCATGTGAGCCATGCTTTTCACCTTCTGCCATGATTGTGAGGCCTCCCTAGCCACATGGAACTGTAAGTCCATTAAAACTCTTTCTTTGGTAAATGGTCTAGTCTCAGGTATGTCTTTATAAGCAGCATGAAAAGAAACTAATACAATTCATTTGTACCAGTAGAGTCGGGCACTGCTGAAAAGACACCTGAAAATGTGGAAATGGCTTTGGAATGGGGTATCAGGCAGGAGATTGAACAGTTTGGAGGGCTCAAAAGGAGACAGGAAAATGTGGGAAAGTTTGTAACTTCCTAGAGACTTGTTGAATGGCTTTGAACAAAATGCTGATGATGATATGGACAATAAAATCCGGGCTGAGGTGATCTCAGATAGAAATGTGAAACTTGTTGGGAACTAGAACAAAGGTGACTCTTGTTGTGTTTCAGCAAAGAGACTGGTAGCATTTTGCCCCTGCACTAGATATTTATGGAACTTTGAACTTAAGAGAGATGATTTAGGGTACCTGGTGGAAGAAATTTCTAAGCAGCAAAGCATTCAAGATATGACTTCTGTGCTGTTAAAAGCATTCAATTTTAAAAGGGAAATGGAGCATAAAAGTTTGGAAGATTTGCAAGCTGACAATGCAATAGAAAAGTAAATCCCATTTTCTAAGAAGACATTTAAGCCAGCTGCAGAAATTTACATAAATAATGAGGAGCCAAAGGTTAATCACCAAGATAATGGGGAAAATGTCTCCAGGGCACATCAGAGACCTTTGCAGTGGCCCCTACCATCAAAGGCCTGGAGGTTTAGGAGGAAAAACAGGTTTCATGGGCAGGACCCAGGGTCCCTGTGCTGTGTGCAGCCTAGGGACTTAGTGTCCTGTGTTTTAGCTCCTCTAGCCATGGCTGAAAAGGACCAACATAGAGCTTGGGCCATGGCTTCAGAGGTTGCAAGCCTCAAGTATTGGCAGCTTCCACATGATGTTGAGCCTGCCAGTGCACAGAGGTCAAGAATTAGGATTTGGAAACCTTTTACCTAGATTTCAGAGGATGTAAGGAAATGCCTGGATGTTAAGGCAGAAGTTTGCTGCAGGAGTGGAGCCCTCAGCGAGAACCTCTGCTAGGGCAGTGCAGAAGGGAAATGTGGGGCCAGAGCCCCCACACAGAGTCCACTGGGGCACTGCCTAATGGAGACATGTGAAGAGGGGCACTATCCTCCAGACCCCAGAATGATAGACCTATAGACAGCTTGCACTGTGTACTTGGAAGGTCCACAGACACTCAACATCAGCCATGAAAGCAGCTAGGAGGGAGGTTATACCCTGCAGAGCCACAGGGGTAGAGTTGCCCTAAACCATGGGAAGCCACCTCTTGCATCAGTGTGACGTGGCTATGAGACATGGAGTCAAAGGAGGTCATTTTGGAGCTTAAAGATTTGACTGATCTGCTGGATCTCAGAGCAGTCACTCCTTGCACGGGGAGTGTAGCCCCTTTTTTGGCCCATTTCTCCCATTGGAATGGCTGTTTCTACCCAATGGCTGTACTATCATTGTATCTTGGAAGTAACTAACTTGCTTTTGATTCTATAGGCTCATAGGTGGAAGGGACTTGCCTTGTCTCAGAAGAGACTTTGGACTGTGAACTTTTGAGTTAATGATGAAATTAGTTAAGTCTTTGGCAGACTGTTGGGAAGGCATGATTGGTTTTGAAATGGGAGGACACGAGATTTGGGAGGGGCAAGGTGTAGAACGATGTGGTTTGGCTATGTTCCCACTCAAATCTCATCTTGAATTGTAACTCCCACAATTCCCATGTGTTGTTGGAGGGACCTGGTGGGAGGTGGTTGAATCACGAGGCAGGCCTTTCCTGTGTTGTTCACGTGGTGGTGAGTAGGTCTCATGAGATCTGACGGTTTTAAAAATGGGAGTTTCCCTGCACTCTTCTCTTGTCTGCAGCCATGTGAGATGTGCCTTTCACCTTCCACCATGATTGTGAGGCTTCCCCAGCCATGTGGAACTGTAAGTCCATTAAACCTCTTTCTTTTGTAAATTACCCAGTCTCTGGTATATCTTCATCAGCAGTGTGAAAATGGACTAATACACCCAGTCTCTGGTATGTCCTTAAAACTGCATGAGAATAGACTAATATCTGTATTCTTCAGAGCAGTATCTAATTGTCTTGACTCAGGCCGCTATAATAAAATGCCACAGGCCAGGTAGATTAGAGAACATAAAATTATTTTCTCATAGTTTTGGAGGCTGCAAATCTAAAATCAAGATGCTAGCACAGTTGGGTCCTGGTGAGGGCTCTGTTCATGGCTTGCCAATTGCTGCCTTCTCACTGCCCTCTAAGGGCACTAATGCCGTTATTAGGCCCCCACCCTCACAAGTTCACCTAACCCTAATACCTCCTCAGTGTTCCATTTCCAAATAACATTACACTGGGGGGTTAGGGCTTTAACATATGAATGAGGAGCACAAATATTCAGTCTATAACACTAAAAAAAAATAGAAGTTCTATAAATGGATCTTTATGTATGCTGAAGTTCCTTCACTCAAGCATTAGCCTCCCAACTAGATGTTAAGTAATTCCTATTGCCCTGGATCCTGTCCTAATTTTGTGTCTGAATCTCCAGATTTTCCAATAATTTTTTGAGCTAATTGATATTCAGCTCAAAATTTTCTTATAGCTCCAACAGTCAGTTTCTATTACAACCTAGTACTCTGATATATCTTATAAAGTACAAGTCAAATCAGAAAACGCCAATATATCTTGCTGCTACAGTAGTCATTACATCTCAGGAGATTTACTTAAGTTCAAATAATCAAATGGATATGACAGTTACTTACTTTCCCACTTCTTCCTTCAGCTCATGTCATCCTGCCACTGGGCATATACTTGGCTTCCAAAGCTCCATGTGTCCATATCTCTCCTCCTGCACAGATAAATTAAAAATGCTCATTTCTCCACAAAGCTATTTCTGAATGTTTCTCTTTCTCTTTGAACTTTCATAACTCTTAACTAACATTTATATGGAACATTTCCCATGCTACGTTGTGGGGCAATTAGTCATGCACATAATTCCCAAGGATAAGAATTATAAAGTTAATACATGAATTTTTAAAATATAGCTATGTGACACTTCATAAATGTGAAAATAAACTGCTTGTGTTTTTTTAAATTAACCTGCACATGAAAATCATTAGATTTACTGTAAATCACAAAAGCCATCCCTAAAAAACATTGCAAAATTCCAATACACAGATTGTATCATCAGTTCTTCAGTACACAGGTTGTATCACCAGTTCTTTCAGGCTAGATGATAGAGTAGAAAGGGAATAAAGGGCTTAGAAGTGAATATACAGGTTCAAATTTTAATTTATCACCCACTTAGAACTACCATTGAGCATTAGCTTTTATTTCTGAAAATTAGATCATAGGGAGTGTTATCATCATTTTGTTGGAAAGTGTAAAAATAGAAGTGCAAATTGCCTAAAATATAGTAGAGAAAGAATAAATGTTAGCTAATTCCCTTCAATATTTATTTTTTTTTCTGTAATTTTTTTTAAAGAAAGGAGAGAAGAAAAGAAAGAAAAAAAGGAGTGAAGGAGAGGAAGAAAGAGGAAGAAAATGAGGGAGAGAGAACGGGAATGTTGCTTTATTCTAAAATGGGTATTGAAAACCTCTTTTATGCCAATAATTGTGCTTAATAATGGCCGATCAATATTTCATTTAAACCTATGAGTAGGTGTGATGTGGTACTGACAAGAATGTATATTTTGTGTATTTAAAGTGGAGTGCTCTATAAATGTTTATTAAGTTTACTTGTTCCAGATCTGAGTTCAAGTCCTGGATATCCTTATTAATTTTCTGTCTTGTTGATCTATCTAATATTGATGATGAAGTCTCCCACTATTATTGTGTGGGAGTCTAGGGAGTCTAAGTCTCTTTATAGGTCCTATGTATCTGGGTGTTAGGATCATTAGCTCTTCTAGTTGCATTGATCCTTTTACCACTACATCTTTGTTGCTTTAAAATCTATTTTATCAGATGCAAGAATTGCAACTCTTGCTTTTTATTTATTTATTTATTTTTGCTCTCCATTTGGTTGGTAAATCTTTCTCCATCCCTTTGTTTTGAGTCTTTGTGTATCCTTACATGTGAAACGGGTCTGGTTGTAGCACACTGTTGGGTTTTGGCTGTATTTTTTGATTGGGGGATTTAGTCAATTTAAATTTAGGGTTACTGCCATTTGATGTTAGCTGGCTGTTTTGTCCATTCATTGATGTAAATTCTTCTTTATGTTGATGCTCTTTACTTTTTGATATATTTTTAGAAAGGCTACTACTGGTTGTTCCTTTCTATGT
>JAPYYA010005694.1:0-10553 GCA_028533165.1 Leontopithecus rosalia | reverse complement strand
AGCTTGATGGGGATAGCATTGATTCTGTAAATTACTTTGGGCAGTATAGCCATTTTCACGATATTGATTCTTCCTAACCATGAACATGGAATGTTTCTCCATCTGTTAGTGTCCTCTCTTATTTCATTGAGCAGTGGTTTGTAGTTTTCCTTGAAGAGGTCCCTTACGTTCCTTGTAAGTTGTATTCCCAGGTATTTTATTCTCTTTGTAGCAATTGTGAATGGCAGTTCATTCTTGATTTGGCTCTCTTCCCCAAATCCACAGAATATACATTCTTCTCAGCACCACATCACACCTACTCTAAAATTGATCATATAATTGGAAGTAAAGCACTCCTCAGCAAATGCAAAACAACTGAGATCGTAACAAACACTCTCTCAGACCATAGTGCAATCAAGTTAGAACTCAGAATCCAGAAACTAACTCAGAACCGCACGGCCTCATGGAAACTGAACAACTGGCTCTTGAATGTCGATTGGATAAACAATGAAATGAAGGCAGAAATAAAGAAGTTCTTCGAAACCAGGGAGTTGACTTTCAATATAAAACCTTTATTTTCTCAAAAACCTGGTGTCATAATATTGACTTCTAATGCAACAGGCAACAAGCCCCTTTTATTCAAGTAACAAAAGTGCTATGGGATTAATAAAAACACACTGCCAACTTGGATTTCTATACCCAGTATAAATAATCTTCAAATATGAAGATGAAATAAAGATATTTTTCCAACAAAGTCGGAGAGAATTTGTTACCAACAGATCTATTCTAAAAGAAATCCTAAAGAAACTTCTTCAGACTCAGGCAAAATGATCTCAGATGAAAGCACACATCCAGAAAAGGAATGAAGAACAGCAAGAGGATAACGATATGGCTGAATAGAAAACACTACTTACATTAAAAAGCACTGACTTAAAGTAACAGTAATGACAATGTATTTTAAGTTTTATTACCTATGTAGAGGAAAACATACGACAATAATAGAACAGACAAGGGTGGAAAATGGAATTATACTGTTGTAAAGTTCTTATTAGGCACATGAATAAGTATGGTATGAATTTAAGATTAGTTACAATAAATTAGGAATGTACAAGTGCAAAGACAGCAGGGGAAATACAATGAAGTAATGAAAAACACTTAGAGGCAGAAAAGGAAGGCCAAAAGAACAAAGATCAGCAGAGACAAACTAAATCCTTCACTTAACAGACAGAGATCATCACACAAGATTAAAATAAGGAAACTAACAGAGAGCTAAGCCCAACTACAAGCTGTTTACAATAAACAGACTTGACGCAGCAGTTAAAAATAACAAATAGCCCATGAACCCAACAGTATGGAGGAATCTCAAGCCATAGGTAGGCAAAAGAGTGCCTACTTATGATTAAATTTATATGAAGATCAAGAATGAACAAAAAATCAACCTACAATCATCCATTATTAGGGAAGTTGGAGTGTAGTTATCTTGGGGTATTATTTACTGCAAAAGGTCACAAGGGGATTTTTTAGTAGCAAAAGAAATCTTCTGAGTTACAAAGATGAATATGTATTTTTAAATTCAGCAAGATGTGCATTTAAGATTTGTGCATTTTGCTCTGTAGATTATACTTCAGTAAGAGATTGACATGAAATTGGTGAGTGGATGGTTTATTGGGATGTCTCCAGCACAGCATGTGTGAGGAGCTGAAGATGCCCAGGGGAGGGTGGAGGATGAGGTGGCACTGGCACTGGGATGCAGTCACAACTAAGGCCTCGGCAAATCCCTGGACCTGGCACTGGGATGGCCCTTCAGACTTACACTTGGTTGAGGACAGGGGCTGAGTCTTGGCACTCCTGAGTCACCCAGTTGTGGGATGCTGGCTGCCTCGAGGGAGAGGTTGCAGCCTAAGGCGTGGCAGCTTCCTCCACAGGTTGGCAACTCCTGGGGAGGGATGCTCTTGTGAGCTGTCTGCAGCCAACACTCCTGGCTCCTGGGGCAATGGGCACCAGGTCCTAAAGGGAAGATCTGGTGGCAACCACAACATCCCTTACAACCACCCTCATCCAAGCCACCAGCCTGGTTCACCTGGATGACTGCAACAATCCCCATTGGTCTCCAGGTTCCCTCTCTGGTCTTCACTAGGATTGGTTCACCATACTGATGCCAAGGGCTGTTTAAGAGAGCAAGTCACATGCATGACACCTGCTCAACTCCTTTAGTGTCCCCCCATCCTCTCTGGAAAGGAATTTTAAAAAATTATTTTTATTTCATTTTATTTTTTGAGGCAGAGTTTCACTCTTTTGCCCAGGCTGGAGTGCAGTGGCGTGATCTTGGCTCACTGCAACCTTCACCTCCTGGGTTCCAGTGATTCTTCTGCCTCGGCCTCCCAAGTAGCTGGGATTACAGTCAAGCACCACCACCACCAGGCTAATTTTTTTTTGTATTTTTAGTAGAGTTGGGGTTTCACCATGTTGGCCAGGCTGGTCTCAAATTCCTGACCTTAGGTAATCTGCCCACCCCAGCCTCCCAAAGTGCTGGGATTACAGGCATGAGCCACTGTGCCCGACCTGGAATGGAATTCTTTACTCTGGCTATGAAGATCCAGCTGGCTCACTCCACTCAACCACATCCCAGCTCAGGGGGCTTTGTGCAGAACAGGGTGACCAAGTGGTCCTGGTTTGCCTGGGACTTTCTGGCTTTGGCACTGAATGGAGGAGCCAATCCACCTGCCCTCAAAGCCCAGTCCATGGTGGGAAGAGGGCAGCAGAGTCAGCTTTTCATTCCCTCATTCCTGGGAGACGGTACCCAAGAAGCTCAGAGCCCCCAGAACTGTGCACAGGGAGGGTACGCATTTGCTGTGGCTGGGCAGTTATTAGAACTTAGAAAGGCATGCTGAGGTGTGACTGCAGCCAAAGGGGCGTGGCTTCCTCCCTCCAATAGTTAGAGCCGCAGTGCGTTCTATCCACCAGGGACCCAAAGCACTTGAATCTGTCAGGACATGCCCCTCCTGGAGCCGAATCTGGCTGGCACGTCAGGGCCAGGCAGTTCTACAAAACGTGCCTACCTGTTGTCCCAGGGCCAGCACCCCAGGGTGTAAACCTTACTGATTCCGATATTTGCAAAGAAATAAAATAGGAGTGGGAGGAGCGGAAACAAACCCTCCTGCGACCTTTTCTAAAGTTGACTTTGACACTTTGAGTCCTACTCAGAGCATCTCAATAAGTAGGGGCCTTTGGCATTTCGTGCAGGGCAATTTTCATTGTGTGGAACTGTCTGAGATACTGCAGAACATTTCATGTCCCTGGCTTATGCTCAATAGAGGTCAGTAGATCACTTCTTTCCCTAACCACTGTGACAGCATAAAACACCCTCACCCCTTCCCACTCACATGGCTTTGCATGCAAATCTGACACTCAAAATGCCTTTAAAACTAAGTCAGGGGAGGGGGAGACATGCTCCCAACAGCATTACTAGCTGGTCAGCGCTCTCCACAGGGTGCCAACCCATTTAGTTCTAAGCTCTCACACTTGTCAAGGAATCTCATTAAATCTTTACTATTTCTGCAAAGAGAAGGGAAGGCTATTTACTGAGCATTCAGCATCCTAAACTGAGACAGTTATAACAAAATGTGCGAAAAGGAGAGAGGGATTCATGGTACCCAGCCAGCAGATGTTCTTGGAGCACTTACTCAGTGCCAGGCACTATGTCCGATGGATAATACAAGAAGAATAAAGGGCACTGTCCTGGACTCAGGGAGCTCACTCTTCCTGTCTGGGCAACAGAGAAAAGTCACCCACTGCAGCAAAAGCCATGAGAATATGCTCAGTGATAAGGCAGGAGTGTTAAATCTGCACGCAGTGGACTATTTGTAGGTCTTTAAATCTATTTAGTGCATCTTGAACAGTATTTTTAAGTTGGGATATGTGGAATAGGAAGGACATGAGTGGAACATGAAGGGATGAAATGGATGGAATGGGATGGGGTGGGGTGGAATGGATGGGATGGGATGGATGGGATGCATGGAATAGGATATTATCAGATGACAAAAGCAAGAAGTGTTCATATTTTGTCTTCAAAATATAAACATGAGTGCATAATGGCTTATGATGCAAAATACATTTCTTACTAAAGATCATGGACAAAAAACTTAAAACGGCACAGTATAAGGGACTCTGGTCCCTTAGGGAGTGCTTTTGCAATAATTTACCTGAAAACTGGCATGAAAATGAGTCATGAATTGAACACCTGATGTCAGATTTTTTGAATAGTTCTAGTTACAGAGCAACGTCACATACAACAAATGCATTTTTGTATCTGGTCATTTGGATGATTCTCCCAACAACCCTGGCAGGTGGCAGAAAAGGATCATGCTTCTCCTTGCAAAGTTGAGGTCACTGGGGACTTGGCAAGGCTGAGAGACCCTCTGGAGGTTGCCAGCTGAGCATCAAGCCTTCAGGTCCCATGGCCCAGCTCCCAGTGTGGAGGGTCTTGCTGTGCCCACTGCCACCAAAACACAGCTTCACCCAGCATCATGCAGTATCTGCCACACAGTCTGCCACATGACATTTGCCACCTGCACTATCTTCAGGTGCCTCTGCAGTTACAGCAACAGGTATATTGAGAGCGTTCAACTGGGTTTTTGACAAGAGGTTCCCTACCAAGATTCCATGGGCACAAACTCTCCACATTTCTCTCCTGAGAGAAAAGCTTCCCACTGTAACTGCTGCCTCTCAGTTGTTAATAAGTTTGGCTGTCCCTTCTAAGGAGCTGTGTCCACTGAGAAGGTCGGATGGTGCCATCTTGGCATTTCCTACCAGCACCCTCCAGGGGCAGCATGTTGCACTCATCCTGCAGGTGTTGGTTGAGCAATGCTCTGTGCCAGGCACAGTTCCAGGTACTAGGGATGCAGCTGTGCCCCAGTCCCTGCCCCATGGACCTGACACTCCTGACACTGCAACCTAGTTGGAGGAAACAACCCTTCCAAGAACTTTATTCCAACAGCCCAGTGCCCACCGCTCCTCAGACTAAAAGAGAGAAAAAAAATGAAATGTCAAGGTTTCTTCCAGAAGGAGAGCACAGAAGGAAACATGCTGATTGAAATGCTGTCCTGGCTGGGGGTGGGCAAATGTCCTCTCTACCCCTATGTTCAGTGCTCCACCCCTCCCACAGGAGTGTGTGAAAGAGGGTCCTTTCCATCTCAGTGTTCATCTGAGGGTCATGGCTCCCTGGTTTGCTGATTTGGGGGTGTCTGCATGACATGAACTCAGTGGAGGCTGAGCTAGGTCTTGGGCGCAGATGGCTCCACTCTTGCTGGAAGGTCAGAAGGTTCCATGATGACCCGTGTCATGTGTGTTCATTAAACCATGCAAATCCATGAACTTCCAGCAAGAACTGAGGTGGAGACAGGCTAAAACACTTGTTCAAGGTCACACATGAGGTTCCCTGGTGGGCTTGGTCTTTGAACCCAGACTGACTGGCCTTGGGACCCTGACACATAACCATGACAATAGTCCCCAAAGTTCTTCCCATTCTTAGAGCCTGTACTAGTTCATTTTCACATTGCTCATAAAGACATACCTGGGACTGGGTCATTTATAAAGAAAAAGAGGTTTAATGAACTCATATTTCCACATGGCTGAGGGGGCCTCACAATCATGGCAGAAGGTGAAAGGCATGTCTTCCATGGTGGCAGACGAGAGAACGAGAGCAGCCAAAGTGGAAACCCCTCATCAAACCATCAGATCTCCTGAGATTTATTCACTACCACGAAGACCACCCCATGATTCAGTTATCTCCCGCTGGGTCCCTCCCACAACTCGGGGGAATTATGGGAGCTACAATTCAAGATAAGATTTGGGTGGGGACACGGACAAACTGTATCAGAGCCCATGGTTCATGGACCCAACCCCAGCATCTCACCCAAAGCCCCAGGATACTCAGGTTTCAGGTGTAAAGTGGAGACAAGCCTGTCATTTTCCATCCCCAATCCAAGTGGGCAGAGCAAGCCTCGGTTTTCCGGAATATCATTTATTGTCAGGAAAGAACACAGATAAACATAAAAATCCATGTCTGAGCAGTCATTTCTCTGCTTGTTCTGAAAAGAAGCAATTTAATCATCAGAGATGCCCCAGATGTCCAGTGTAATTGTGGGCCACAATTTGCTGCAAAAGGGCTCACTGCACAGGTTTAAAAGCACCTGCTCAGACCTCCAAGGACATCTGCTGACTTGGTGTGCAGCCACTCACGCTCCACACCACTGGTGTGGAGGCACTTTTCTTCAGGTTCTGCAGTGCCCATCGGGAAGGGTGGGGTTGGCTGTGATTTAGATTTCAGCCTTGCTGCTGTCTTTGCTGGAAGCCACCTCCCTAGACGCATCTCAAGCTCTCCTCTGCCTCCTCCTGCAGGACTCAGGTCAAATGTTCCCTCCTCATTCACTGAGTCCCCACCAGTCGTCACTCCACCACTTCAACCTGCTTAGATTTCTTTCTAGCACATTTCACTGTCTGAAGTCATCTTGAGTGTCGCTTTGAATTCTGGCTTGTTGTGTGTCTTTGACCGAAAATGTCAGGTCCACAGGGGCAGGAACTGGGACACAGCTGCATCCCCAGTACCTGGAACCTTGCCTGGCACACAGCATTGCTCAGCAAACACCTGCAGGATGAGCGGGAGGCGCTGCCCCGGAAGATGCTGGAAGAAATCACCAAGGCGGCGCCATCCAACCTGCACACTGAACACAGGAAGCCACAGGAGGACGGGGCATGAGGTGGCCTCCAAGGCTGTGCCCATGACCACCCAGTGGCACTGCTTCACAGGCACCCCCACCACTTACCTGTTGTGTGACCTTAAGCAAGTTTCTTAACCTGGGTAAGGCTATTTCCTCATCTGTAGAATGGCGATCGTCATAAAGTAGCTGTAAGGAATACATTTCCCAAGTCCATCCATCCACACATTCATGGAACATATGAATATGAGTCATCATCGTTCAACCGATTGTCATCACCCAGGACAAGGACAGCCTGAAATCCTTGGAACTGGTGAGGTTTGCAGGCAGAACCTCACAAGTGGAGGAAGGAGACCCAACCACATTCATCACAGTCATCACAGGGGCCGGGAGATAAACCACTGAGATTTCTTCAGCCTTTATCTGCCAGCCACAGCTAAGATGGGGTCCACATTCCTGTGTTCTGGTCCCATAGGACTTTGTTGGGCCCCTCCCAGCCGCTGTTCCATTACACAAATGACAGACCCCAGGGACTGCCACCTTCTAGGCCTCTAGCCCCACCCACATTTCTCCTCATCATGAGCTCCTTTGCTCCTCCAGTCTTGCCAGATTCTTCATTTCAAATATCCCACTGCAAGGTCCTCTGCAAACCTCCAACTGCATCTGTCACCTGCATTCCTTAGAAAGTCACCCAGCAGTGGTGCAATCCCACTGCAAGGTCCTCTGCAAACCTCAAACTGCATCTGTCGCCTGCATTCCTTAGAAAGTCACCCAGCAGTGGTGCAACCCCACTGCAAGGTCCTCTGCAAACCTCAAACTGCATCTGTTGCCTGCACTCCTTAGAAAGTAACCCAGCACCAGCGTGATCATCACGTTCTCGCTGCACAGAAGTGGCGCAGCAGAGGAGTGCCACCGGGTGACTCCCGCCCTGGAAATTACACAGGGATTCCACAACAACAGTGCCATGGGCCGTGATTAAACCAAGATGTCCAAACCGATATGCGAGGGGTGCGATTGAAAGGCAAGTGTGGTTGGCAGCAGAACATCACTTTTCATTGAGCCTGTGCCTTCATTTTTGCTTGCAACATGGAAATTAATAGCAGAGTGATAAACCTTTGAGAAAAATGGATCACCCCTGCCGCCTGCTCCTGCCTGTCCCTCGTTTAACCTGTATCTGCTGCCCTCCACCCACTTCCCAGAGGGTTCCCGAAGGCCTTGTCACAGGCCAGGCCGTGACATTCACAACACATCCTAGCTCAACCCAGCCCCTCCGGGCTCTGAGAGAGTTGTTTTCCAGGCCCATCAGCTCAGACACAGCCCCGTGAAAAGAGCGCAGCATGGCAGCCAGAGCTGTGCTAACTGCAGAAAGGGCAGAAGACGATGGGGAGAGGGTCTGCATAGTACGGGG
Source organism: Leontopithecus rosalia (assembly GCA_028533165.1). Lineage (NCBI taxonomy): Eukaryota > Metazoa > Chordata > Mammalia > Primates > Cebidae > Leontopithecus > Leontopithecus rosalia. The sequence goes on along the minus strand of JAPYYA010005694.1, from coordinate 2,450 downwards.
TTGGTGCATCGTGTGGGTCTCACACGTGGCTTCCCTCCAACAAGCCCTCTGCATTTCTTCAGATGTGGGGAGGAAGGGAGGGAGGGGTGAAATTGAGGCAGCTGAGCTGGGGGGGACCCAGGTTGCAGGGACCTGTGTACAGGTCACGAGACGTCACTGGGGGCTTCCTACATGAGACACAGTGAGCCTTCAGGATTCAGGGTGGAGGCTCTGAGGGAGGAGCCCGAGGGAATTCGGGAAAGAGGTGATGTGAGAATCTGTCAGCCGCCACCCCAGTCCTTCCCTCCTCTGCCCAGGACTAGAGCTGGGGCATGGGAGACAGGGCGGGCTTTTTTGCAGGAGGGACACCTACCCTGAGAGGAACTCGGGCTGTCATACCCACACAGACACTGCAAGCCAGGAGCAGCGGCCACATGGGTGGGGCAGGGGCATCGGGATGGGGTAGAAACAGCAGCTTGTCACCCACAGGCCATAAGCATCTGTCTTTGCAATGACCAAGGGGGCCCAAAGCAAGTGACAGAGATGCATGCTCCTCAGCAGGCCCCAGAGGTCTCTGGGGACAGTGGGTCTGAAGACAGGAAGCAGTGGGGGGGCTCCTTCGGGAGCCTCATCAAGATCTGGACTGTTCTGCCATGAGCAGCACCCACTCCCAGGGGATTCCATGTCATCAGCCTCTGGTTGAAAGGCTTCCCAGCCTCTCTCATTCTGTTTTGGGGGATTTGGGTGTGCACTGGTATCTCCACCTGGTGTTCATGACCCCTGAGTGACATAAAGTAGGCCCTCCCACTAGACACATTTCAGTCCTTTCCTGCACAGCCCAGCATCAGGCATGTGGCCCCATCCCAGTGTCTCGGGAGGAACTGGGTCTTGAATTGCTCATGGGCCACCGGATACCCAGTGTCTTACAGCGCTGTGTGACAGGATGCCTGGCACTGTGACCTCCTTGCAATAACCATCATCTAATGGGGCCAGGAGAAGCAGAGGAGAGGGTGCCACTAATGGGGCAGCCACCTGTTTAGAACGTAGCTGCCCTTACCTGCACAGAAGCAGCCTTTGGAGGTGCCCAGGGCAGCTCCACCCAGCAGATAAAGGGGGCCCAGAATGTGCAGATCCAGCCCGGATCTCAGCGGGGAGAAGCGATTTCCAAGAAAGAACTTGCCGGGTTGAGCAGCTGCCATGAGTCCCAGAGGCTTGGCATTTTCTCCTGGGGGCTGTTTTCAGAGCCAGACCGGGGCGGGGGCTCCCCCTTGGCCTCTGTGGGCCCCCGCAGTCTACACTGGGCTTGGAGTCACCAGGCTGATTTCACGGACATTTACAGAGCCTGCAGAAGTCCATAGCTTAGTGTGTTCCCTGCTAATTAAAGGACAGCAGCCAGTTGTTCTCTGTCAGAGCTTACAAAGGATGATTGCTTTGTAATCTGGAGTGTCCCAGGGAGCAGACGGGAGCGTGTCAGATGCCAAATCCTGGTGTCTGCCACCTGGCATTCTTTGGAAGTGACCCTTTGAGTAGCAACATTCACTGTGGAAGAGACGGGTATTGGGGGACCTCCCTCCCGGCTCTCAGGGGCTCAGCATTGTCCACACAGGGCAGGAGGATGATACCCTGAAATGATGCCTGCCCTCACACCAGGAAGATTGGGGTCTTTTCATGGTGGGATGTGTATGCCTGCAGGCTTGGGGGTCAGGGGCCCCATGCAGGGTTGGAAGAGGGTGTGTTGGCCACAGGACCAGTCCTGCTTCAGCCAGGGCAGCCTGGGTTTGAGTCCCTGCTACACATAAAAGAACCGAATCCAACCATTTGTCTCTAGCCATTCTCAGCCTCCACCTCTTGCCCCTGCCCCTCCACCTGCTGTGTTCAAGGAAGGCAGAGCCCGAAACTTGTTGTGCGGGGCCTGATCGGTGGCAGTCTCTGGGGAGCCCTTTGGGGGACACATTCAGATTCTCACAAATGTCTCAAACCTGGACTGCAGTCCTCCATCCACCAGCAATTTCAAGACTGTGGGGGGCGGGGGTTGTCAAATTTGCAAGTGTATTTGTTTCTCTTTTTACCCCACATTCTATCTGTGAGATGCTTTATAATTCACCAGACATAATAAACCTTTGGGATTAATATTCCATGTCAAATCTTTTGAAAGCAGTCAACAACTGTAATCCAATTACTACTGGCTGTATCTTTCATGCTATTTTGCCCCAAACCTCATCCTGTGTGCCAAGCTCACTACACACACACACACACACACACACACACACACACGCACGCACACACACACCCCACAGCAGATGCCAATTTTGTGCCTCGCTGCCTCACATAACATAGGAGCATTGAGTAGTGAACAGCCAATCTGCATCAATTAACGTGGGAGATCGTGTGGGCCCTGAAGCTTTCACACTTACAAACCGGTGTCGAGCTGGGTTGCCATGGAGATCAGGTGGAGGGACACCAGGGCTCCC
>JAPYYA010005693.1:0-10555 GCA_028533165.1 Leontopithecus rosalia | reverse complement strand
ATCAAGAAATTTGTGGGTATAATTTGTAAAAATATTTGCTTTGCAAAATAACCAAAATTATCTTAATTCCAAAAAGTATAATTTGGATGTAATTATAATTGTTCAGAAAAGAGAAAATTAATATCTTTATCCATTTAAACTTACATATAAGAAAGCAAATTAAACTATTCTCTATAATAACCCGGGTTAAGTGTAATGTCTCAAACTGTTACTGCCTTAGTGCTTTTAACTGTCAATCTATGATGTTTACTTGGGCTTTCTAATTTACTTTTTCACATTTCCTAAATCTGTATAATATATTCTACTAAAAACTCTTCAGTGTTTTCTAAGGTATGTGTATGAAATAAAAGTTTTTCCACATTAATTACATTCATAGGGTCTCTCCCCAATACAGTTTGAGGCACTCCTAGAGAGTTTCCCTTTAGTTTAACTTTTCCAGTGTACAGTAAAATCTGTGATATGGGTAAGGTATTGTGCCTTTCTTTATATTCGTAAGGTTTATCTTCAGTAAAATTATCTTATACCCTTTAAGGGTAATATTTTGTGAAGATTCTTCAACAGTCATGACATTTCTACCACTTTTATTTGGTATTAAATTGCTGATGTAGATTGTGATGTCAGCATTCATTAATGATTTTGCCACATTCCATACCTTGGTAGGATTTCTCTCCAGAATGAACTCACTTACATTAAAAGTTAAGCACAAATTGAAACCTTTGCTACATTCCTTATAATTGTAGGAGTTCTCTATCATGAATACTCTTACATTCAGTAAGGATTGAGCATTGATTGATCAAAGACTTACCATATTCTTCACATTTCTAGGGTTTTTCTCCAAATGAATTCTCTTATGTTTAGTAAGGTTTGAGAAACAGTTAAAGGCTTTGCCACTATGTTCTCATTTGTGGGATTACTCTCCAGTATGAATTACATTGTGTCCAATAAGATGTTAGCTCTGGTTAAATTTTTGCCACATTCTTCACATTTGTAGCATTTCTAACCATTATAAATTCTATTATGTTTAGTAATGATGAAGTCATGCGTAAAAGTATTTTTTTCACATTCCTCATGATTGTAGGATTTCTTTCCTTGTTATCATGTTGAGGAAAGTATGAGGACCAGTTAAAAGTTTTGCCACATTTTCACATGAGTAGGTTTTCCTTCCAGCATGAGTTATCTTGTGTCTTGTAAGATGTGAGCCCTGGTTGAAGGCTTTGCTGCATTTTTCACAATTCTAAGGTTTCTGTCCAGAATGAATTATCTGATATCCAATAAAGGGTGAGCCCTAACTAAAGGCTTTGCTACATTCTTCATATTTGTAGGATTTCCCTCCAGTATGAATTCTCCTATTTTGAGTAATGTTTGAGAACCAATTAAAGGCTTTCTCATATTCTTCACATTTGTATGGGTTCCCCCTGTATAAAATAGTAAAACTTTGTAGTATTATAATTGTTAGGCAGAAAACAATTGTGCTTTAAAATTTGAAAGACATGAAAATTAAAACAGCCATAAATTTATGACATATTTAGTGACATTATAAGTTGAGGGAAGCTAAAATGAACAAGATTTTTCATATGCAACTGAGTGCAAGTTATCAGTTGAAAACATGCAATTGTAAATTTAAAAGATTCAACCTAACTTAAATGGTAATCATAAAGAAAATGCAGATACAAAAAAGAAAATAAAAAAGCAAAGTATGCCACTACATATATCCACAAGACACACATGAATACAAAGTAAATAGGGACAAATAGCTACAAAAGCCAAATAAAATAATAAAATGGTAATTGTTATAAGTCATGACTTTTCAGTAAAGTACTAAAATATTCATGGACTAAACTTCATAATCAAAAGGGAAATGTAAATCAAAGATTTTTTTCTTAATTTAGAAAACAAAATCCATGTATGTCATGTCTCCAGGAGACTCGCGTCAGATCTAATGATGAAAATAGACTGAAAGTGGCAGGATGGAAAAAAGCATTCCATGCAAATGTTAACCAAATGAGAGATGGAGAACTAACTACATTAAATCAAAATTTGTCATATTTAATAAAATATAGTTTAAGTCAAAACTCAACAAGAGACGTAGACATTAAATTATAATAAAATCGTTCATTCACTGGGAAACTATTTATATCTCCTATCAGGGTTCCCAAATATATAAAGCAAGCATTGACAGAAATGAAGTAACATAATAATGGGAGAATACTTTAATACTTTTAGTAATGAATAATAAAACATGACAGAACATTAATAAGAAAACAAGGACTTGAAGGCACTATAAAACAATTACACCTAAAAGACATATACAGAACACACCACGCAACAGCAGGATACACAATCTTTTCAGTAGCTCCTAAGAAAATTCTCCTGAATACAACACTTGTTATCTCACAAGACAAGTCTTAATAAATTTCTAAAACTTGAATCTTACACACTACTATTTTTGGCTAAAACTGAATGAGATTAAAAATCACTAACAGAAGAAAAACAAAAAAAAATTGCAGCACATTAAGAAGCATATCCATCACAATCAAGTAGCCTTCATCCCGGAGATCCAAGGCTGGTTCAACATACTTAAATCCATAAATGTAATGCATCACATAAACGGAACCAAAGACAAAGGCCACATGATTATCTCAATAGATGCAGACAAGGCCTTTGACAAAATTCAACAGTTCTTAATGCTAAAAACTCTCAATAAACTAGGTATTGATGGAACATATCATAAAATGATAAAAGCCATCTATAACAAACCTACAGCCAATATCATACTGAATGGGCAAAAGACAGAAGAATTCCCTTTGAAATCAAGCACTAGACCAGGTTGCCCTGTATCACCACTCCTATTCAACGCAGTATTGAAAGTTCTAGCTAGAGCAATTAGGCAAAAAAAGAAGTAAAGGGTATTGAATTAGTAAACTAGGAAATCAAACTGTCTCCATTTGCAGATGACATGATTGTATATCTAGAAGACCCCATCGTCTCAGCCCAAAATCTTCTCAAACAGATTAGCAACTTCAGCAAAATCTCAGGATACAAAATCAACGTGCAGAAATCACAAGCATTCCTATATATCAATAACAGATAAACAGACAGCCAAATCAAGAATGAACTACCATTCACAATTGCTACAAAGAGAATAAAATACCTAGGAATACAACCAACAAAAGATCTAAAGAACCTCTTCAAGGAGAACTACAAACCTTTGCTCAATGAAATAAGAGAGGACACAAACAGATGGAAAAACATTCCAGGCTCATGGTTAGGAAGAAGTAATATTGCAAAAGTGGCCATACTGCCCAAAGTAATCTATAGATTCTCAACACTGGCCCCATGAAGCTACCAGTGATCTTCTTCACAGAACTGGAAAAAAACACTTTAAACTTCGTAGGGAATCACAAGAGAGCCCTCATAGCCAAGACAATCCTAAATAAAAAGAACAAACCTGGAGGCATCACACTGCAATACTTCAAGGTATACTACATGGCTATAGTAATCAAAACAGCATGGTACTGGTACCAAAACAGAGATATAGACCAATGGAACAGAACAAAGGTCCCAGAAGAAACACCACACATCTACAACTATCTGATCTTTGACAAACCTGGCAAAAACAAGCAATGGGGAAAGGAGTTTAATAAATGGTGGTGGGAAAACTGGCTAGCAACATGCAGAAAGCCGAAACTGAACCCCTACCTCTTACCTTACACTAAAATTAACTCCAGATGGATTAAAGATTTAAACATAAAACCTAACACCATAAAAACACTAGAAGAAAACGTAGGCAAAACCATCCAGGACATAAGCATAGGCAAGAAATTCATGACTAAAACACCAAAAGCAATGACAATAAAAGCCAAGATAGACAAATGGGATCTAATTAAAATTCAAAGCTTCTGCACAGTAAAAGAAATTATCATTAGAGTGAATCAGCAACCAACAGAATTGGAAAACATTTTTGCAATCTACCCATCTGACAAAGGGCTAGTAACCAGAATCTACAAAGAATTACAACAGATATACAAGAAAAAAAAACAACCCCATTAAAAAGTGGGCAAAGGTTATGAACAAACGCTTTTCAAAAAAAGACATATGTGAGGTCAACAAACATGAAAAAATGCTCATCATCACTAGTCATTAGAGAAAGGCAAATTAAAACCACATTGAGATATCATCTCACACCAGTTAGAATGGCGATCATTAAAAAATCTGGAGACAACAGATGCAGGAGAGGATGTGGAGAAATAGGAACACTCTTACACAGTTGGTGGGAGGGTAAATTAGTTCAACCACTGTGGAAGTCAGTGTGGCGATTTCTCAAGGATCTAGAAATAGAAATTCCATTCAACCCAGCAATCCTATTACTGGACATATACCCAAAGAACTATAAATCATTCTACATAAAGACACCTGCACACGTATGTTCATTGCAGCCCTGTGTACAATAGCAAAGACCAGGAATCAACCCAAATGCCCATCGATGATAGACTGGACAAGGAAAATGTGCTACATATATACCCTGGAATACTACACAGCGATAAAAATGATGAGTTTGTGTCCTTTGTACGAACTTGGATGAATCTGGAGACCATCATTCTCAGCAAACTGACACAAAAACAGAAAGCCAAACACCATATGTTCTCACTCATAGGTGGGTGTTGAACAATGAGAACACGTGGACTCAGGGAGAGGAGCATCACACACTAGGAGCAGTTGATGAGGTGGTAGGGGAGAGAGAGTGGAGGGTGGGGAGAGCAGGGAGAATGGGGAGGGGTAACATGACGACAAATGCCAGATATAGTATGCACCTAAAGTTAAATAAATAATTTTTTAATTAAACAAAATTTAAAAAGAAAAGAAAAGAAAGTGCTTGGCTCTCCAGAGGTTTGATGAATAAATTCTTTTATTTTCTTAATGCTAAAAAATTCACAAAATATGAACATTAAACAAAATACTCTTAAGCATGATCTTGTTCAAAGTTTGGAAGACTTAATACTGTGAAAATGGTCATACTAAACAAAGTGATCTATCTATACATTTAGTACAGTCCCTCTCAGACTTTAAATTTTACTTTTCTAAAGATAGAAAAACAACCTTCAGATAATATGGAATATCAAGAAACAACAAATAACTTGACTATTTAAAAAAGAAAAACAATATTGGAGGTGTGATGCTTAATGATTTCAAAATACAAAATGAAAGCAGGGTAATCAAAGCACTTTGGTACTGGCATAAAAGTAAAACCCTACATAAGTAAAACAGAATGCAGCACAAATAAAAACTCTCACATGTATTGTCAAATGAGTTATTAACACCATTTATTGTGGCATTATTCACAAAAGCCAAGAGGTAAGAGCAACCCAAGCTTCCCTCACTAAATGAATGGACACATATAATTTGGAATATAAAAATAATGCAATATTACTCAGCTTTAAAAGATTCTTCTAACATTTATCATAACATAAATCTTGATAATATTATGTTAAATTCAATAAGCCTGTCAAATAAAGAAAAATACTCTGGGAATCCACTTATAGTCCTTTTTCTTAAAAAAAAAAAAAGTAAAATAGATAAATTCCTGGAAACATACAACTTCGTTAGACTGAACCAGAAAAAAATATATACCTTAAATAGACCAATAATAAGTAATAAAATTCACTGAGTAACAAAATATTTTGAAACAAACAAACAAAACAACAGATGTGTTTAAAGCCAAAGTTTGCCAGAATTAGAAAGAAGGGCTGATACCAATCTTACTGAAACTATTCCAAAAATTTATGGAATTTTTGGATTGAAAGAATCAATATTACAAAGACCATGCTAACTAAAGCAATCAAGCAATCTACAGATTCAAAATATTTCCTACCAAATTACCAAAGTCATTTTTCACAGAATTAGAAAAAATAATCATAAATATCATATGGAACCAAAAAAAGCATCCTAATAGCCAAAGTAATCCTAGGCAAAAAGAACTAAGCCAGAGGTATCATGTGTCTGGCTTCAAATTATACTATAAGGCTATACTGAATAAAACTGTATGGCACTGGTACAAAAACATACAGATAGATTAATGGAATGGAATAGTCTATTGCTAGCAAATATACAGCTGAAAAAGAGAGAGACAATTGTAAAAGAAAAAGGAATAAAGAGTAAGTAATAAAGCCACATACCCACAATCAAGTGATCTTTGACAAAGTTGGCAAAAGTAAACAATGGGGAAGGGCATTCTACTCAATAAATGTTACTGAAAAAATTGACAAGGAAAAAGAATAAACAATCCCAATCTCTTCTCATATACAGACTTTTATTCAAGATGCATTAGTAACTTAAATAAAAGACCAGAATCTATAAAAACCCAGAAGAAAATTTAGAAAAACCTCTTCTAGACATTGGCCTAGACAAATAATTCATGACTTAGACTTCAAAAGCAAATACAATGAACAAAATATACACAAAGGGGACTTAAACTAAAGAGCACAGTGAAAGAAATAGTCAACAGACTAAACAGACAAACTACATCATAGGAACAAAATATTTGCAAACTGCATCTGACAGAGGACTAACATCCTGAATCTACAAAGAACACTAACAACTCAACTACAATAAAGAATAAACAACCCCATTTTAAAAAGTGCAAAGAATATGAAAAGACATTTCTCAAGAGAAGACATAAGAATGGCCACCAAGCATACGAAAAAATGCTCAACATCACCAATCATCAGAGAAATTAAAATTAAAACTGCAATAAAGGTCGAGTGCAGTGGTTCACACCTGTAATCCCAAAACTTTGGGAGGTGGATCCAGGTGGATTACCTGAGGTCAGGAGTTTGAGACCAGCATGACCGATATGGTGAAACCTCATCTCTACTAAAAATACAAAAATTAGCCATGTGTGGTGGCGGGAGCCTGTAATCCCAGCTACTTGGGAGCCTGAGGCAGGAGAATCGCTTGAACCTGGGAGGCGGAGGATGCAGTGAACCAAGATCACACCAATGCACTATAACCTGGGTAACAGAGTGAGATTCTATCTCAAAAAAAACAAACAAACAAGGCCAGGTGCAGTGGCTCAAACCTGTAATCCCAGCACTCTGGGAGGCCGAGGCGGGTGGATCAGGAACGAGGTCAAGAGATTGAGACCATCCTGGTCAACATGGTGAAACCCCGTCTCTACTAAAAATAAAAAAATTAGCTTGGCATAGTGGCGTGTGCCTGTAATCCCAGCTACTCAGGAGGCTGAGGCAGGAGAATTCCTGAACCTAGGAGGCAGAGGTTGCGGTGAGCCGAGATTGCGCCATGGCACTCTGGTCTGGGTAACAAGAGCGAAACTCCGTCTCAAAACAAACAAACAAAAAAAAAAACCCACACACAATAAGATATCATCTTACATAGTCCAAATGGATATTACTACAAACACAGCAGATGTTGGTGTGGATGCAGAGAAAAATGAATGCTTATTCACTGCTGGTGGGAATGTAAATTAGCACAACCTCTATAATAAATAATATACAGCTTTCTCAAAGCACTAAAAATAGAGCTATCATTTGACCCAGTGATTATACTACTAGGCATGTACCTGAAAGTAAAGAAATAATTATGTAAAAAAGTCACTTTTACTCTTATGTGTATTGCATTCCTACTTATAATAGTAAAGTCATGGAATTAACCTAAATGTCCATTAACAGTGGACTGGATTTGTGAAATGTGGTATATATACACCATGGAATACTATGCAGCTATAAAAAATGAAATCATGCTCTGTGCAGTAACATGGATGCAGCTGAGGCCATTATTCTAAGTGAAATAACTCAAACAGAAAATCTGTTTCTGAAAAAGAGAAAAAGAGTGGCCATTTGTATGTCTTCTTTTGAGAAATGTCTGTTCATATCCTTTGCACTTTTTAAAATGCGGTACTTGACACATGTTCTCACTTAAAAGCAGCAGCTAAACAATGAGTACAACAGAACATAAAGATGACAATAGATAGTAGGACTCCAAAAGTGAGAGAATGGGAGGAGGCTGATGGTCAAAAAATTATCTGTTGGTAGTGAGCCCTGATCATGCCACTGCACACCAGCCAGGGTGACAAAGCAGAAACATATCACAAAAAAAGATCTGTTGAATACAATGTTTACTATTTCAGGAATAGGAACACTAACCAAACCTTACCTTAAATGGATATATTACGCAATATATCTATTTGACAAATATGCAAATATAACCTATGAATCTAAATTTTAAAATGAAGAGAGTTTACAGTAGGAAACACCTACATCTTTTTTTAAAAAATATCTCAGCTGGGTGTGCTGGCACACACCTGTAGTCCCAGCTACTCAGGAGGCTTAGGCAGGAGAATTGCTTTAACCTGGGAAGCAGAAGTTGCAGTGAGCCAAGATCACACCACTGCACTCCAGCCTGGGTGACAGAGGGAGACTCTGTCTCAAAACAAACAAACAAACAAACGCCACACAAACAACCTAACTTTACATTTCAAAAACAACAAAAAGCTATAATTAGCAGAAGGAAAGAAATTACAAAGATTAGAGCATAAATAAATAAAATAGAGAATAAAAAACATTTAAATCAGCAGGGCACGGTGGCTCACACCTGTAGTTTTAGCACTTTGGGAGGTTGAGGCAGGCAGATCTCTTGAGGTCAGGAGTTCGAGACCAGCCTGGCCAACATGGTAAAACCCTGCCTTTACTAAAAATACAAAAATTAGCCAGGTGGGGTGGGGTGCTCCTGTAATCCCAGCTACTCAGGAGGCTGAGGCAGGAGAATATCTTGAACCCAGGAGATGGAGGTTGCAGTGAGCCAAGATTGTGCCACCACACTCTACCCTAAACAACAGAGGGAGACTCTGTCTCAAAAAAAAATTAACCAATGAAAATAAAAGTTGATTTGGAAAAAAAAAATCAAAATCAAAGCCCTTACCTAGACTAACAATCAAAAGAGAGAATATGTTAATAATATAAGAAATGAAAGAGATGACATTACAACTGGTCTTACAGAAATAAACAGAATGATAAGGAGCTATTACAAACAGTTATACACCAACAAATCAGACAACTTAGAAGAAATGTGGAAATTACTAGAAACATATAACCTACCAAGATAGAATGAAGAAAAAATAGAGAGCTTAAAGATACCAATAACAAATAGAGAATCTAAAGAAGTAATTTTTCAAAACTCTGAAATATAGCCTAGGACCAGATTACTTCGTGGGTAAATTCTACCAAACTTTCAAAGAAAATTTAATATAAAATATTCTCAAATTCTTTGAAAAAAAAAACAGAAAAAACAGGTAACACCTTCAGAATCATTTTGTGAGGCCACCATCCCTGATATCAAAACAAGAAAATATACTTTCGAAGGGAGAGAGGAGGAAGATGGCACTCTAGAAGCAACTCACCACTACAGCTCTCAGTCAAGATGCAGAGGGTAAGCAAACACCGCATTGTCAGATGGATCCTTATAGCCCACAGAGCGGGGAAAAGCCCAGGTGTAAAAGGCATGCAGGACTCAAGCGCAGTGCTCTCTGCTGGCGCTGCCAGGTAGCCAGCGCTGCCGCAGTGGCCGGCGCACAAAACACACGGGTCTGAGCGCCCTGTTAAACCGACAATTTGAGACTTGGGAGGGCAGATTGCTATGTTCATCTGACTGAACGGGTTTTGGATGGTGAACTAGACCAGGAGATTCCTGGGAGGTGAATTGCGAACCAGCGCAGCGGGTGGCTTCACGGGAAACCACACAGATCCCGGTGCCCTTTCGGCCAGTGACAGAGGCACCTGGGAGAGAGTCAACCCTACAATTTAAAAAGGAAAAAAAGCAAAAAGGCTCGGAGGCAGGGAGCCAAGTGATCAGGCTCAACGGGTCCCACCCCCACAGGGAGAAGCAATAAGTCGATTCGGAGTGCCGGGGGTTGAGAGTTCCACTGCGGGAAGAGCAGAACACATGACTGTGCAGCTCCGTGGGGGAGGGCCATGCAGCTCCATGGGGGAGGGGCATCCACCATTGCCGAGAGCTTCGGCCCCTACTGAGGTACCCGCCCACTGCTGATGCAGTCAGCCATTGCCAAGGCAACCTACAATAACAGAGAGATTCCACCTACAGGGCAGAGCCCACATCAGCAGGGCAGAGCCTACGTCAGTAGGGTGGAGCCCAAAAGAGCAGGACGGAGCCCAAAACAGCAGGACGGAGCCCACAGTAAAAGGGCGAACCTCACGCCAGCAGGGCGGAGCCTCAGCAGCCAAATAGTGACTAGACTGCCTCCTAACTGGGAAGGACAGCACAACAGATATTCACAAATAAAGCCCTAACTCCCCGAGACAGAGCATCTGAGGAAAAAAAACGGTTTCATGAGTTCTGCCACAACAGACTTAAATGTACTTGCCTAGCAACACTGAATGAACAACAGAGCTCACAGAACAGCACTCGAGTTTCTATAAAGTACAGATCGCCTCCTCAAACAGCTCCCTGACCCCCGTATACCCGAAGAATCACCTCAAAAAGGACTGATCAGACTGACATTTGGCGGGCATCATTCTGGGACAAA